>JARCZZ010033854.1:85555-99066 GCA_030323915.1 Brotogeris chrysoptera
CACCCCCCCCCCACCCCCACCATCCAGCCGTGCGGGAGCCCCTGGCCGTGCTGCCACCGCGTTCCCCGCGCCGGGCAGGGGCCCCGATCAGCCTCTGTGCGCACTGCGGCCGGCAGCGCCTGCTGCCCGGCACTCGCTGCCTGGATGGATGCTGCCTTCCCCTCCGAAAACACCGTTCTGGAGCGGTTACAGGTTGACACCTCTGCGGGCTTGCGGGATCCAACCCGCGGGCATCCCTGTGCCCTGCCTGCGCCTTGACTGCGCACATTGGCAGCTCTTCTGAGGGCTCCCGGCTTTCCCCTTTGGCCCTGCTCTACCTGCAACTGGCTGTGGGGCAGCTATTCTTCACCAGCATGTGCCCCAGAGGGGCTATACCAAGGTTCATAACCCCATTGTGTCCCCACTGTGTGCCGCCAGCACGCAGACACTGCCATGCTCCATCTCAGAACATGGGTGATGTGACGGGAAGCTCCATGGTCAGAGGTTTTGCTCATTACACTTTTCTACCCTCAGGGTCCCAGCCCAGGCCCCAGCCAGTGGTACCCATCCCACCATGGGCCATCCTGCCCAGTGCCCATGTGCTGCAGCAACATGGAGTTGCAACAGCTCTGTGCCAGGCGCTGCACAAGCTCCACACCGAGGCCTAGCATCCTTGTGGCCTTATTCCCAGTGCCTGGTACGGCCGGGGTCCCGCTGTTTATGCCTAAGCAGGGAAAAACCTTGGGCACAGCCCGTGTCTCTGGGATCTACTCCAGCTCCAGCAGCCGCACCCCGGCACACCCAGGCCAGGGCCCGGCAGCCAACTTTCCCCCTTTCTCTCCGGAGCAACCTGTCACGCGTGTTTCCGCCACGTTCCCAAAATAAAGCTAATAGTTTATTTATAACTCCCCCGGGGGTGGGCAGGGCTCTGCACAGGGCGGGAGCACCCCACGGCGTGGTGCCTCCCCGCAGCCTGGAGCCCCAGACCCAGTGAGTCCGGGCTGCCCTGCTGGGAGGCTTAGGACTGTCCCAGAGCAGTGGAGCTGCACCCTGGCTCTGACCGCCACTGCCGCCCTCACCCTGCTCATGTGTCCCTGTCTGGTGCTGGCTGAGTGAGGAGAGCCACGGCACATCCCAACCTGGGCCTGGTGCTCCCTCGGTGTCCTCCACCAGAGGCTAAGCCCCCGGCTCCTGGGCCCATGGCCCGGCAGAGCCCCACAGGCACCGGTGGGCAGGGTTGTACCCCTCGTGCTGCGGTGACTGGGTGGCTCAGGCAACCCCAGACACATCCATATCCCTGCCAGCAGTGCCCCAGTGGTGCCCGGTGCTGGTTCCACCACCGCTGCCCACAGTTACTGGTGCAGGGAGGAGCAGAGTGACGGTGACTGAGTGCCCTCCGATGGTGCCCTCAGATGCACTCCCCGTTTGCTGTGTCCCCTGTCATGGCCAGCACCAGCAGGAAGGGCCCTTCCGGCAGAGGAGCGGGCAAATGGCATCCCGGCTGCTCCCGCCCGGATGTGCGGCACTGCGGCAGCACGGGCCGGCCCTGCCGCCATGGCGCAGCGCTTTGTCTGCGGCTCCGGGGGATGTCCTCACGTTGAGGTCCCGCCGCTGCCGGGCTCTGCCTGCGGCCCCCCCATCCCCCCCGGCCCGGCCTCGCAGAGCACGGCGGGGCCTGCGAAGCCGGACACGGGTGACCGCGGAGCCGCACGGCGCTGCGGGCTCCCTCTTTAGGCCCCGGTCGCTGCGCACAGCCCGGCCCCGGGCCCCTCATTTCCCGCCGGGCGCACGGCATCCGATGCACAGCCCCGGCTGCCGCCGCGGCCGCTCTCCTCCTCCGCAGCGGGGTCTCCCGCTCGGTCTCCCCAGTGCAGAGGCGGAGAGCTCAGAGCCCAGCGCCGGCGGAGCTGCGGCGCACGGGGCCATGGGCAGGCCGGGCTCGCTGCGGGCGGCCCTCGGCAGGTGGTTGGGCGCTGGGGGAGGATGGCGGCGGAGGGGAGCCGGGGGCAGCGCGGCCCCGGGGACCCCGCACAGAGCACCGGGGAGCGGGCCGGAGCCGTGGCCGTGGGGCTGGCGCACGGCCGGAGCGTGGGTGAAAGGGTTAAAAAGCCGCTCCGGGCAGGGGGGGCCGCCCCGGCTGGGGAGAGGAAGGAAGCAGAGGAGAAGAGGACTGAGCATCCTGCCCGAGGGCTCGCCGAGGCCCCTCTACCGCAGGAAGCGGCTTGCAGGGCTTGAAACCGCTGGGGATGGAGCAGCGGGGAACAGCGCGGCTCATCCCGGCCCCGTGCCGGCTGCGCCGTGTCTGCGCAGGCAGGAGGAGCTGCCCGCATCTGCCGGCAGAGGCAGCCTTGAGTTTTTTCCCTGCTGGGCCGGTGTGCCTGGCTTCCCAGGTCCTTCACCTTGCAACCCCCCTGCCCTGCTGCTCCCATAGCCCCCAAAACCTTGGAGGGGCAGCCCCAAGGACCAGGCAGGGCAAGAGCAGCCCCGCAATACACACAGGCAGTGGGTGAGAGGCAGGACCCCTGCACAAGCTGCTGGGGGCAGGAACCATCACCGCTGAGCTCCTCTTGCCCTGCATGGAAGAGCCATTGCAGGGCTGTGGTCAGCTGGAGACCTGTCCCTGCCGCAGGCATGTGCGGCATAGGGATAGTCCCCGAGGGATCGAGGTCCAGGGTGCCCAGCTGGCTACTGGAGCTGCTCTCAGGCACTGCTGTGCTCCCAGCCTTCAGGCAGACAGGCCAAACCCCATCTCCAGCTGAGGGGGTTACACGGCCCCAGCCCTGGGCCATGAGGCTGAGCCCTTGCTGGGCTTTGCTCCATCCACCAAAGGTAAATCCAGGTTCGCCAGGCTCCTGTGCTTATTGGGTGCCTTTCCTGCGCTGGTCCCTGTCACCCGAAGTGGGTATAAGCGGGATCCACACCAGGACACGGTGCAGCTCTGCAGCCTGGATCCTCTGCACACTCTGCTCCTCTCCCAGCCCCATCGCTGGGGTTGATGGGGTGTAGAGCAGAGGCAGCCCCATCCCTGAGGTTGATGGGGTGCAGAGCAGAGGCAGCCCCACCGCTGGGGTTGATGGGGTGCAGAGCAGAGGCAGCCCCATCGCTGGGGTTGATGGGGTGTAGAGCAGAGGCAGCCCCATCCCTGAGGTTGATGGGGTGCAGAGCAGAGGCAGCCCCATCGCTGGGGTTGATGGGGTGCAGAGCAGAGGCAGCCCCATCGCTGGGGTTGATGGGGTGCAGAGCAGAAGCAGGGTACACCCCCGTGCCGCAGTCCGTCAGCGCCCCAGCACAGTCCCAGGGCTGGCCCACCGCGTAAGCCCCTGCCACCACCTCAAGTCTCCACGGGGGGGGTGCGCCCGTCCCATTGCCGCGCACCGCGAGCAGAGCTGCTCCCGCTGGCCAGGAGATGGGGCTCGCAGCCCGGCTTCCCCCGCCGCCGTGCGGGGCGGGACCCCCGCCTTCACCGGCCCTCCCCCGAGCCCGGCCTGCCCGGCTGGAGCAGCGGGGGTGCCGCTTGTGTGTGTGCATGGGCGGTGTGCGGGGTGCAGCGTGGCTGGGGGGTGCGTGCATAGGGTGGGGGTATTTGTGTGCGCGGGGTTACGTGCCTGAGGTGTGTGTGCAGGGGGGAGCAAAAGTACCTGATAGTGGGCCACTAAGATGCTGCGAGGGCTGGAGCAGCTGCGCTCTGGAGACAGGCTGAGAGCTGGGCTGGTTCAGCCTCGAGAAAAGGCGGCTCCAGAGGGACCTTAGAGCACCTCCACGTGCCTAAAGGGGCCAACAAGAAACCTGGAAAGGGCTTTTTACAAGGGCAGGTAGTGATAGGACAAGGAGGAATGGCTTTAAACTGAGAGTAGATTTAGGTTATCATTAAGAAGTTCTTCCCTGTGAGGGTGCTGAGGCGCTGGCACAAGGTACCAAGAGATGCTGTGGCCGCCCCATCCCTGGCAGCGTCCAAGGCCAGGTTGGATGGTGCTTGGAGCAACCTGCTCTAGTGGAAGGTGTCCCTGCCTGTGGCAGGGGGGTTAGAACTGGATGAGCTTTGATGTCACTTTCAGCCCAACCCAGTCTGTGATACACTAGTGTGTGCATGTATGTGCATGGGAGAGTGTGTGCAGGGGCTTGTACATGGATGGGGGTGTTTGTGTAGACATGGAGGTGTGTTGGGTGCGGGTGCCCGTGTGTGCGGTGTCCCGGGATGCAGGAAATGCTGGCATTGGGATTTGGTGGGAGAGGACGGCCCCTGCCTCAGGCACTGCCTGGGAAGCAGCACCGGGTGCGCGCAAGTGTGGGTACCCATGGGCCCCCTTTTCGTGCCCGCTGACCCATGGGGTCCCTTCTCTCCCCTCTGCTGCACCAGTGGTGCACTTTGGGCACAGGCATGGGACAGGGACACAGAGCAGTGGGTATGGCAGGCAGGGGGGCAGTGCCAGGTCGGGAAGGCAGGAATCTGTTGTCTTTCAAACCCCCCAGCCTCATCGCTCCCTGCCCGGGGGCAGAGGCTTTCTGCATCTCACAAAAGCCTGATTCTCCCGGAGATAAAATCCTGTCGCCTTTGTTTTGGGGAGAAAAGACAACAGCGGCTCCCTGCCCCACAACAGAGCCGTTAAGCAAAGGCATCTCCAGGCCGGGGGCTCGGAGCCACGTCCCGGGGCTGGAATGAGGAACCAGCCGGTTTCCTGCCACCCCTCGGGTGCTGTCTCCCTCTGGGCTCAGCATCCCATTCAGGATCAGAGCCATATCCATCAGGACTCAGCATCCCCCCAAGGACTATAGCATCTCCCCCAGGACTCAGCATCTCCCTCAGGACCACAGCATCCTCCCAGGAAACACAGCATCCCACGGAGACCACAGCATTCTGCCCAGGACCGGCAGCACAGGGGGGTAGCTGAGAAACTCCCCACATCCTATAGGGAGGACACACAGCCCCCCAGGGCTGGGGCAGGCAGGGTGCAGGATGCTGTGGGCATGGCCAGGCCAGGAGCGATGCCATGCCCCGGGGGCAGGCAGCGGCGGGGGGGGGGGGGGGTGGGGGGTGGGGGGTGTGTAGTGGCAGTGGTGTGTGGGAACGCTGCCTCAGGAAACCAGTGGGATTTACTGGGCTACACGCTAAATCCCCCTCACAAAAGGGGCCTGTTCCTGCGGACAGGATGCTGGTGGCTCAGCCACACTTGTTTGGCCAGCAGAGCCTGGCGGATTAAGGACAATTGGTTCAGCCCTGACAGAAAATACCAGGAATGTTAAACAATAAAAACCGCCTCCAGTTGTCGTGGGGCTGCGGGATGCTCGGGGCTGCCTCCCTGCCCCAGCCCCGGCCGCCTGTGCCCACAGCCCCCCTGGCAAACGCTGCTGCAGCAATGCGGGATGCACTGGTGCCTGGGGATGGGGTGATGAGCAGCTCCCAGTGCCCGGGTGGGCACAGTGCTGAGCACCATCAGGACCCCAAAAGCATCTCTGGGCTGAGGTGCTGTGGGTTGGGCTGGGGGGACAAGGCACTGCCTGCACCCGTGCCATGCTCGAGTGAGCAGAAAGGCCATGGCAGGAGGTGGCACGTCCCTATTTACCATGTCCACTTGTATCCCCCCACCTGGCACAAAGGATTAATGAACCCACCTCAGCCTTACCCTTTGAAATCAGCCGTGTCCCCATTTTCCAGGGAAAGGGCAACACCCAGTGAGCAAGAGCAGTGCAAACCTTGCCAGGCATGGAGCACTGCCTGCCCCCCACATTGCCCCAAGCATGGAGACCCCAGCTTGGAATGAGGTGGGGGCAAACTGAGCCCCCTCCCTGGGCACCCCTTTGTGTCCACCCCTGGTCCTGGCCTGTGGGCAGGCTGGGCACTTTGCCCTCCAGCGTGTGAATGCCCCATTCAGGGACTGTGTGAAATGCATTGGTTCTGGCACATTAGTGGACAGCTGGGATCCTTCCCGGGCAGGCAGGTTTCACTCCTGCCTCTGCTGCCGTGCTGGAGCTGGGGCTCATCCCAGGAGAGGGGAGCAGGGCTGGGGATGCAGGCATGCCACAGGTGCTGGGGTCCCCACGGCAGCCCTGCGAGGGGCTGTGACAAGGAGGGGACCCCAGGACAGCTCCATGAGCTGCCAGGCTCCCCAGCACATGTGAGGTGCTGCACCCATGGCTGACCCAAGCCCTCACAACAGCAGCCACAAGTAGCATCCTGAAAGCCCAGACCCCAGCACCATCGCAGCAGTGGGTGGGCCAAGGGACCTCTTTCCAGCTGCCCTGGGCCCAGGTCCTGCCCCACAGCTCCTGCCACCCCCCTCCCCTCGGGCCAGCTTGGGGCAAGTCGTGCTGCAGACCCAGCTTTAGGCTGGGGGGGCTGCGAGTGCAGCTGGGAGCTGGAGGAGGAAACAAGATCCTGGAGCTAACGGCCGGCAAAGCCTGGCCCTAGATGAAACCCTAGACCTGGAGCAGGCTGGCAGGAGGGGGTGAGACAGCTGCAGCCCTCCCTGCCAGTGCTCCGGGCACCGCAGGGAGGGGGATGCACAAAGAAGGCACCGGAGAGCAGGGCCTGGGGCTGGAGACCCCCAGCTCATGCTCCCAGGGGCGCGGGGCTCCAGGGAGGCCACGCACCGCAACTCACTCTTATCTGGAGTCCCGGGGCTGGTGCAGGCAGGGGGGTGCGGGGGTCCCCAGGCACAGGGCCGGGCCCCAGAGTGCTTTCCCAGCCTGGGAGCCGGTGGCAGTTGTGGGATCGGTTTCAGGGCGATGCTGGTAGCGCAGTTCACGGTGGCTTAGCGCAGCAGCAGCTAATGGGGAACAGATGCGAGGGTGCTTTGTGCCGGAGCGAGTGGGAGCAGGGACATCGCTTCCTGCACCTGTGGCACTGCCTCTTCGTCCCCCAGCAGCACCCACAGGGCCCCGAGCTGGTGAGGAGGCAGCCTCTGACCCACCTTCTAAGCTCAGCTGAGCCCTTCCCCCCCAGGAGCAGCCCAGAAACTGCACCGGGGTCTATTCCAAAAAAAATAATTTATCAGGTCGGTATTTCACGTACATAAATATTCATCTCTGTGGCTATGTACAGACGCAGCAGGAGCCCGGCAGGCAGCGGGGCTCCCGCCCACAGACACTTCCACTGAAGCCAAAGCCCAGCTTCCTGGGTGATACCATGGGCATCCCAGGCAGCACCCACCCTGCAGAGGCTCTGGCTCCCGCTGCCCTGCAATGCCAGGCAGGTCTCAGCCAGGACTGAAGGCTTGGTGCTGAAATGGAGCCCAGAGAGAAGGACACCCTGGACCGGTGCTGCAGCTCGGGCGCCTACCTGCCCATTGCTCACACCCGACAAAGCAGGGAGCCTTTGGGAACCTGGGCCCGCTCCCTGCGAGGCCAGAGGGAGCCTCTGCATCACCCTTCCATGCCCACCCTTAAGACCTCACGCTGGGGTAGGAGAAGAGGCGTGGAGCCAGCGGCAGTGGGTCGTGGGTGAAGACAGAGTCGTCGGAGGAGCAGGAGCTGGCAGTGTCCTCACAGGAGGGCGAGTACTGCTCGAAGGGCATGGAGAGATCCAGGTACTGCAGGGAGAGATGGCACCATCATCACTGGTGCTGTCAGTGCCTATGCTGCCCACCCTGCTGCCCGTGACACCCCCCCAGCCACTCACCTCCTCCGAAACGGCTGCCAGGATCTTGTCCAGCCCTTCCACGAGCTGCTTGAAGGTGGGGCGCTGCGAGGGCACGGCGTGCCAGCACTCCCGCATTAGCATGTACCTGCAGGGTGACGGCACGTTAGCGGGGTCTCACTGTGCCCCCTGCCCACCCTGTCTGCAGGTACTCACAGCTCGTGGGTGCAGTTGGATGGCCGGTCCATGCGGTGCCCCTCCTTCAGCAGCTTGAAGAGCTCCTCAACAGGGATGCCAGGGTAGGGGGAGCCCCCCAGCGTGAAGATCTCCCACATCAAGATCCCAAAGGACCACCTGGATTCACACATGGCCAAGTGGGGTCAATCACATCCTAGGACCTCCCTGACCCCAGCTCACCCTCCTGCACCCTGCATGGGAGCAGGGAAGAGAGAAGGCGGCATCAGCCCTGGTGAGGATGTGCCCCATTGCTACTGTGCCCATGGGGTATCCCTGAACTACTTATGGGGACCCTCCAGTACATGCACAACCCCACAGTGCTGCCCTGACCCTCACAGACAGCATCTTCATCCCACACCCAACAGCACCCTCAGCCCCAGGACTCACACATCGCTCTGGTGGGTGTAGACACGGTCAAACAGGGCCTCTGGTGCCATCCACTTCACTGGCAGGCGACCCTATGAGAGCAAATGCCCTGCTCAGCCCTGACTGGAGGTCAGTGTATCCCTCACCCCTCTCTCAGAGCCCCCACTCACATTACTGGTTTTCTTGTAGTAGTCAATGTCATGGACATCCCTGGCCAAGCCAAAGTCAGCGATTTTCATCACACTCTCTGCTGTGACCAGCACATTGCGGGCAGCCAGGTCGCGGTGGATGCACTGCCAGGGAGAACATCACCCATGGAGGGGTGAGATGATGGCTCCAGCTCCATGTCACCCAGAAGGTTGGTCAGCCTTTAAGCCCCACATTTTTTGGGAGTTAACTGCCCTGAGCTTTGCTGGGTGTAGCTGGGAGGTTCTGGATAACCCAGAGGAAGGGGCTGGGCTCCTTCTCCATGGGGACAGTGGGTTCACCAGGGATACACAGCTCCTCCATCACTGCCATGGCCCCCTAAGGCTGTGCTGAGCACAAGCAGCCCCCGCACAGGCTGTACCAGTCCTACCCGTTTGGACTCCAGGTACTCCATGCCGCGGGCCACCTGGTAGACGCATGAGACCAGGTCCTTGAAGGAGAGCTGCTCCTCGGGCATCACAGCCATGTCAAAAGCGTAGTCAGGCATTGGGGGGCGGCGGGCACGGAGGTACTCGCGCAGGTTGCCCTTGGCAGCAAACTCCACAATCACATACAGAGGACCTGGAAGGGGGTCCACTCCACTCAGCCCCTGCCCTGTCCCACCACAGCATCCCACCTGCTACTGAACCAAACAGCCCCCATTCCCCGCTCCATGCCCATGCCCTGCCTGCAGAGCCCCCTCACCGTCCTGCGTGCAGACTCCCAGGAGGTTGATGATGTTCTTGTGCTTGTCCATGAGCTTCATCATCTCCATCTCGGATATGAGATCAGCCAGGTCCTTGTCAGTGGCGTTGTCTGGGGAAGGAGGGCTGTGTCACCATGCCAGCAGGGTGGCACCAGAGCCTGGCACTGCTGCACCTCTCTGCCTGGGACACTGGCGGAGGAGCCGTTACCTTTCAGCATTTTGACAGCCACGGTGACAGCTCTGTCTGGCCGGTCTCTGTCTATGCCGTAAGCCTCTGCCCGCACGACCTGGCCAAAGCAGCCTTCGCCCAGGGGCTTGCCCAGCACCAGCCTGGCAGGGACAGGCAGAACCATGAGGGATGTCTCTGCTTCCCCACAGGGCTGCCCCTCTCCATCCGAGCTGAATCCCAGCACACCAGGGTACAGTGGTGCTGAGGTGCCCAGCGATGGCCAGAAACCTCCCCATCCATCACCCCCGTGCCGCCTTCCCCACACAGCGCCATACTTGTCTCGGGGGAACTCCCACTTGGCGTCGAGGGGCAGGTCCAGCTCCATGACCCCAGCCAGCATCGGGGCGCAGCTGGAGGAGAGACGGGTGACACGCATCAGGGATGTGCTGGACTTCCCGGAGGAGCTGGAGTCCAGGGAGAACTGCGGAGAGAGCCCAAGGGAACTCAGCTCCAGAGCCAAAGACCCTCACTTGGAGCCATGGGGCAAGGGAGCTGCAGGAAGCAATAAGGATGGCAGCCCTGGTGCTGGCAGCAAGGCAAGGTGCCACAGTGTGAAACCAGTCAGTCGCCAAGGTCCCCCCACACCTCCAGGGTTCCAGCTCAGCACCAACCTGTCGGATGAGTGGGAATTTGGAGAGCTTGTGGACTGCCATGGGCTCCAGGGGCTGCTTGCTTGACTGAGTCTGCATCCGGCACAGCACCACGATGATGATGGCCATGGCCACAGCCAGCGAGCCTGAGGTGTAGATGATGATGTCCGTGTACTTGGTCTCAGGGGCTTCAGCTTCCCGCACCAGCTCCTCTTCTGGAGGGAGTGAATCAGTTGAACTGAGCCACAGTTCCTGTGTACCAGGGGTCCCAACTCCCACCCCAGGACCCCCACCCCTACCTGGCAGCACGGTGAGCCAGGCAGACTGGTAGGAGAGGCCGATGGAGTTCCCTGCCAGGCAGGTGTACTCGCCAGCATCCTCCACAGAGACATTGCGCAGGTACAGCACCTCCACCTCGGAGCTGTTGATGTCTGCAGTCTGAGAGGGAGAGGGATGGATGGTCAGCATCCCTCCTCCACAGGGGGCTCTGTGCATCCCCATCACCGCTTTAGGGTGGGTACCTGGGACCTGGGTGCTTCCAGCCTTTGTTACCTTGAGCACTTGCACGTAGGGGACCCCGTCGGGACCGTAGCTGCTGCCATTCACCTCGATGTGCTTCAGCCACTGGATGTGAGGCTGGGCATCACTATAGACCTTGCAGAAGAACTCCACATCGCTGCCCACCAGGGCTGTGGTGTTGGCGGGCAGCCCAGCCTGCAAGATGGGCCTGTGCGGGGACCTCTCTGCGCACAAAGCAGAGCAGCATCACCAACATGTGGCCCAGAGAAGGGCTCCCTTCTCCCGCCCTCTAAACCCACAATGAAGCCACAGAGAGCCCTTCCCCAGCCCCAAAGCAGACCAAAGCCTGGCCTGCATCCCCATGTCTGTTGGGTACAAGGGATGCCAGCAGAGAGGCTCCTCTGCCCCCTTCCCCATGATCCCAACCACTCTGAAGGCACGGGGGAAGCAGGGAGCCAGAACAAGCGCCGCAGGAAGAAGCACTCACCCAGCACGTCCAGGAGGTAGCTGTAGTGGATGCTGCCGAACCTGTTCTCCACCAGGCAGGTGTAGTTGCCACGGTCAGAGGGCACCACGCTCTCCATCACCAGGCTCCAGTGCTGGTGCCGGAGCTGCAGAGGGGGGAGGTAAGGTGGGAGGTGTGATGGGGGAGTCAGATCCAGGAGGGCAGGCTGTGGAGGCGGGGCACGTCCCTTACCCGGATGCCCCCAATGCGGTGCTCCCCCCGGAACTCGCGCCCATTCTTGAACCAGCGGATGCTGGGACTGGGGCTGCCCGAGGCCGGGCACCGAAACTTCACTGTGTTCCCTGCGGGCACCGCATACAGCTTCTTGTCCATCCGGTGTGGGTGAGTCCAGTAAGGAGCTGGGGCAACACAGGATGTACATCAGGAGAGGGTCAAGGGGCAGCGTGGAGGCTGCCGGAGCTTGTGCTGTGAGCAGGAGGCAGCAGTGCCCCAACTGCTGATCCTGCCTGGGGTGGCACTGACCTCTGTGCACATAGACGGGCTCCTCCTTTCCATCTCTGTGAGGACCTTCCCCATCGCTATCTTCATCATCATCACCTGATGCCAGTGAGTCTGCAAAGGAAAATGGGTTGGGAGGGACATCCCTGCCTGCCGGGCTGGGTGGGCAGCGGCTGCTGTGCTGCCCTGGGGGGAGCTGGGCGCTGCCAGGGCTCCTACCCACAACGGAGATGGTGAAGTTGCGCAGGATCTGCCCTGTCCCCAGTGCCCGGCACACATAGAGCCCCGAGTCCTCATAGGCGACCTCCAAGATCTCCAGCAGGCTCTGCTGGAGATGGATGCGGCCCCCCGAGGAAAGTGGCCTGGACTCCTTGTACCAGACCACGCTGGCACTGCTCTGGTTGGCGTCACAGTACAGCTTCAACACATTGCCCGGGTCCAGCAGGAGATGTTCCTCTTCTGACTCCAGCAACGGGCTCTCAAACAGCTCTGCAGAGATGCCCACCCTGGTGATCAACCCCTCCCCAGCAGGACCCCATCATGTGCCCACCCCAGTGTGGAGAATACACGGTACAACACAGCCCATGCCCTGGAGGCAGGCGAGGGCCGGATTCTACCCTGTGGCGCAGGGACATGGGTTCCCCATTGGTGTGTCCCCGTCCAAGGACACAGGTGCCACCATCCTTCTGCAGGGGCCACTCCCAGCAGTGCAGGGTGCTCAAACCCATCCTGCCTCACCCGAGGGCACCAAACCCTCCCAGCCACCCACCATTGGACCTTCACATGCCCCAGGCACGGCTGGGATTCCGCCACCCCACCCCCCCAGCCTGGCTGGGCCCGGCAATGCCGAGGCTTGGATGTGGCATCCCGCCTGGAGATGGCCAGCAGCAGCAGCATGCACATGGAGGGCAGAAACAACCCAACCACCAGAACAGCAATACCCATCACAGTCCAACTGCTGCATGCAGGGGTCTGGAGGGACACACGTGTATCCCCAGCCCTCTGCATGGCCATTACAGGAGGGATGTGGGATAGCTGGCCCTTTGGTGCCCTGGGACATGTCTTTGTCCTGTAGCCACCACCGAGAGGCACGGACCATCTAAGACATTTGCTCTCCCCACCAAGCCGTGCACAACCACCACAGCCCACAGCGTTCACACCATCCTACTGTGCTGCGGGTCCACAGAGCGAGCTGCGCCCCCGTAGCTCCGGGACACCCTGTTCGGAGCCACCCTGTCCCTTCCAGCCTCCACACCTCCTCGCCCGGTGATGGAGATGCGGACACCCCGTGCCAGACCCCAGCCGGATGGGTGCCTCCGGCTCCCGCCAGACCGGCCCCGCAGGCAGAGCCATGGCGCTCGCACCCAGCACCCCTAAGGGCTCGCTGCCCAGCCGGGGACAGCATCCAGAAAGCAGGACCCCACTGCAGCGTCCCAAGCCCCGTTTCCCATCCCCCGTTTCGCAGCCGTACCTGGCTCCATTGCCCTGCCTCGAGCAACAGCCACCAGCAGCAGCCCCACCAGGACCTGCGAGAGGGGCCGCATCTTCCAGGCCCCTCCGGCGCGGCGGCTCCCACCCTGCGGGACAGGCAGGACCCGGGTGAGCAGAGCCGGGAGAGGCAGGGACCCTCCGGCGGGGAGCAGGGGGCTGGTCCCGCGGCACCGTGGGGCGGGGTCTCCGGGGCCCGGCGACGGAGGGGGGGCAGAGCACGGGGGTCCCAGGGCACGAGGAGACGGATCCCTACCAGCACCAACCCCCTGAGACGGCTCCGGGGTGGAGGGGTCCCTGTTGGGTGTAAGGAGCCGCCTCCTGGCCAGAGGTTAACCGGGCACGGGGTGGGGGCCGGGGGGGAGAGGGGTCCCAGGGCGGGATGCGGGGAGAAGCGTCCCGAGGGCGAGGGTCGCGGCGTTACCGGCAGTGACGGGATCCCTCGGCGGAGCCGCCGCGCAGCGCGGGGAGGGCCCGGGCAAAGTCCGAGGGCCGGCGGGCTCAGCGCCACCGCGCCCCACACCGCGGCCCCATGGCGGGCAGGGGTCGGGGGGGCTCCGGGCTGCGGCTGCGGACGGCTCCGGGCTCGCTCCGGCCCCGTTGTGCCGCTGCCGCGCCGGGCGCGGGCACTTTGTAGGGGCGCGCTCGGATTACAGTGGCCCCGCCCGGAGCGC
>JARCZZ010033855.1:0-33270 GCA_030323915.1 Brotogeris chrysoptera
GAGGCACTGGAATGGGTTGCCCAGGGAAGTTGTGAATGCTCCATCGCTGGCGGTGTTCAAGGCCAGGTTGGACAGAGGCTTGGATGACATGGTTTAGTGTGAGGTGTCCCTGCTCACGGCTGGGGGGTTGGAACTAGATAATCTTAAGGTCCTTTCCAACCCTAACTACTCTATGATTCTATATTGACTTTCTAGAAGAAAGTGGGGGAAATGGGATTACAGAACCAATCCTCAGTTAGCAAAGAAAACTATTCAGCCAGGCAAGCCACAAACAAAACAAAATGCAGGAGACACATCTGAGCTCCAGGCAGGCTTTCAAATGCTCTGGGTTTATTTTCACAATCCAAAAGGTGTATATGCATCTTAAATCTCAGAAATCATTTTTGTTAGTAGAGAACAAATTAAGTTAATTAAAACCAGTCATATCTGCACAAGAACACTTTTTTAAAGCAATCTCTCCAAGTTGCTGATTTTTAATTTTATTGCTGTCAGAGGAATGGTAATGTCATCCAAGTGGAAAAAAGAAAAAGCAGATAATCTGGTACCTTCTCATTTTCATGGCTTACTATTGCTCGTCAAAGACAGCCAGACCTTGCACGAGCCTCAGGCAGAGAATGTTCCCTACCGGATTATACATAGGTTCATGGTTGGAAGAGCCAAAGTCTCATGAAAGGCTGTTGTGAAATTTCCAGCCAGGACAACAGAAGTCAAACCACTCTGGAACACTGGCACACACAGTAACAGTTTAAAAGCAGAGGAAAAGTCAATCTATAAGCATGTCCTTCAGTAGTGCCTAAAATGTACCCACTCCTTTTGATAAGTTATCTGTGAGTCACAATTTGTTTGCTTGTTTTCAAGGCTACTGCCCAAATCCCCAGCTGCTCTGAAAATAAAGACATGCATTTCCTTGCAAACCCTGCATCTGGCCCTTTCCTGCCCTCTGTTAAGCACTCGCTCTGCAGGCCAGCATAAATCAGAGCCAACTCCCCAGACTCTCAAGGGGAAGCTAACACTGGTGCTAAAATACACAGGCAACCCCTGACCCTCCCCAAATCTCTTGCTCTCCGAAGCCCTCAGAACTCATAAATAGGGAAATAGTGAAATATTTCAACAACTGCTTCAGCACAAACTTCCAGAGAATCTGTCACAACCCCAAATCACTCAGTGCTAGGAGCTCAAGCATATCTAGCCCAGATTCTCCTCTGGCAGCTGCCACAAGCCAAAGAGATGTCTTAAAGCAGTTACCCAAAATAAATTTGGTGGTTGGTGCCTAGGTGGGTGCCACCAGAGCATTCGATTCACAAAGAGACAGAGGAATAAGGAGAGGGCACAAAAGAAAAATGAAGACTGCAGTCAAAAGCAGCCTCAGGTAAAGATGACATTAATAGGACAAAATACATATTTAATAGGTAGTATATCATCCCCACCCATCTTAACACAGCATCAGAGCAAAGCAGCAAGGCTTTGTCATGCTGAAAGTGCAGGAATTTTGCCAGAGACCTGCACTCTTGCACACCCCTTCTCCATGGAAAAGCCAAAGGCAGAGGACTGTGGCATCAGCTTTGAAGAGCTAGAAATAAAGCAAAAAACTATTATACAGCATCAGTGCTGCCTCATCCCCTACATACACCTGGGCTTGGCAGAGTGTATTCAACATGTGCCCACACAGTACAGCCGTGCCCAGAGCCATGGCAGGTCCTGATGCAAGTGCCAGTAGTTTCATCCTGCAAACACCACACTCAAGACTTGCTTCACAGACAAAGGAGTGACAAGTTTCCATGTCCCTGCAGAGCAAAATGCTGGGCCGGGCAGTGCTGATGACAGTTCAAGTGGCACTCCAAGTAAATCTGCACTGGGAGATTGTTTTAGCTAGAGGATTACTACCCAGTCTCCATCACCTCTTACAAAAAGTAGATTAATCTGGTACAAGCAGAGAGACCACTAAATCCTGTAACTGCTCTGCCTGAATCCCCTGGTCTCCCTGTTGGGAGTTAACAGCGTCCAACCTGAAGGAAGGATGCTGATAAATTTACAGTGCTCTCTAAGACTTCTCTTTGTGTCCCTCAGTTTTGTCTGTCTTTCTGTCCTCCACCCATTCTCATAACGCAAAAGATCTGATAAAATTACTTGTTAAACAAACAGGATTGCATTGTTACGCTGAAACAAAAATTACTGTATATAGAATATGCTGGTGGAAAGGGAATATTCGAAAAACAAAAGCTTTTTTTTTTTTCCATAGCAGTACAGCAATGTGGGGAATTTGCCACCTATGCAGATGTGCAATATATTGCAAGTGGGTTTTTTTTTTCTATGTCGTGACAGCATTTTTTTGTCAAAACTTAAGGAGTCACACCTTCATGATCCTAATGTTTACCTGGTATTAGTGAGTCACCTCCCATGTCCTGAGTCACTATGCTTCACATCAAGATGGAGGACTATTTGAAACCTGAGGCGCTTGGGAAGACATCTGGCAAAGGGCAACGCACCTAAAGAGTAACCGTCCTTTAATTTCTTTACAGGGGGGCTATATCTGGAGAGGGCTCATGCACTGAGTCAATACTCGCACTGAAGCTGTAAGAGTCATAAAAGTAAAGTCTGCTGAGTACTTGTTACTACAAATACAAGCTGTCACAGTTAAGGGCTCTGGCCTCAAAAGCGCTTCTCCTTGAGAGGCCATAATGCTGTCTGTGCCATCTAAGCGCACTGAATACCCACCGAAGAAAGGTCATAAGATGCCTACCAAGGATTTGGTTTGTTCTGCCTTCACCCTGACAGCATGGAAAAGTGCAAGCAGACTTTTTTGTCCTAAAAAGAGCAAAGAGATGAGAGGAGAGAAGCATTGTTCCAACACTTGCCCAAAGCCCAGCACAAACAGCCCACAAGAAGGGAGCTTGACACATGCACAATTGACACCTGCACTGTGGGTGGGGTTCACAGTCCATTTCCAATGACTGATGCCCAGATCACTGTTGAAAGCAAGCAGGCCCTTCACCAAACAGTCTGCAGGTGGATCATAGTTCTGCTCCAACTGCTCTCTGCCTTGGTTTCAGCACAGGAAGATCAGAGGGTCATCTGCATGGCTGCCTTGGAAAGCCCTAAGCTAGGCACAAAGCTGCACCCTCAAGTACTTCACCAGCCAGGCAACACCAGCTGCTGTGCTGACCCTCACAGACTCTGTCCTGAGGCAATCTGTGTGCATGTCCTTCTCTGACACATTATACGCAACCTCTCAACCCCTACAGAAAAGGTCGCACTTTGGGAGCCCCAGCATCTACACGTCATGTATGCCACAGTTTATCACAGCAGCCCCAAACCGCTCCAGGGGCAAAGCCACAGGCTTCCCTGCACATTGGATGGCAATTTTAAGACCAGTAAATGAATATAAGAATCTATGATTTGTCACCAAGGTCTGTGCATTTGGTCTCATCTTTCTTTGTTCTCTCCTTCCTGCTCCATCTTTTTTATAACAAATCCCTTTCAATTTTCCCTGCACAGCACTAGCATCCATCTTCTATATAAATACCTCATCTAGAGAGAGTTTAAAAATTATGCGTTCAGATTCTCTTAGTGTTAAAAAAAACAAGCACCAAACCCCAAACCAAACAAAAAACCCAAAACAAACCCACAACAAAAAACCACCAAAAACCAAAGTTGTTTTTAGAAATAAGAAAATAATACAAAATTATGCTTTGCGTACAATGCATGTTACAAAAAGCAAAACAACCTCCAGGTGCTTATTTTTCTGGAGGAAAACCTCCACGTCAGCAGACCAAATTCTACCAAAAATCCCTAAACAAACAGAAAATAAAAAATGTCAGTACTTCTAACATAATACACCTACCACTAATGCCTTCTGCCCAGTACTAAAGTATCCAAGTAGTACTCATAGCATGTCCCTGGACCTCCAGGCTTTGTGTCTCTCATAGCTACAGCTACAGGAGACTTTCGCACCAAAGGTTTCCTTCAGCTGCTATAAGGGCAAGGCTCTTCTCCTCCCTTTCTTAACAACAAGCCAAAGATGACACGTTGGCCACATTTTAGCATTAGAGTATGAGTTCCAGGAAGTGGTGGTGTGATGCTCAACTCTATAAAAAAATAGCTGTGCAGTTAAACTACACTAAAGAGGTTGCAGAAGATGTACCATCCCAACAGTGACACTTAAACTTGGAGTGGGTTTATTGCTGCAGGTGTCCATTTCCCTCTCAACCATGGTGGCAACAACAGAGCATTTAAGCAATTTAACATTCAAGGTTCAGAGTAAAGATGCCTCTCCTCTGAGACCACAGCTGGGTAAAGCACTCCCCAATCTGTATTTCAAGTGTCAATAAAGAGTCTTTGAGAACATCTGGCATTTTTTGACCACCAGAAAAAACAGGTGGGTGAAAGTATCAAGAAGGTCACATTTCAAAATGGGGACATTACGAAGAGTAAAAGAGCAAACCGAATAATCCTGGAAGCCTCAAGAAGAAGGTATAAAAATGAACGATTTCCTCTTTCTTTTGACCAACCACATTCAGAACCAAACCTCTTCAAACTACACCTTTCCTTACATTTTCAGAAACAACTGGACTTACCTGGAAAACAGAAGAGTCATTAAAAATAAAACCAAACAGACGAAACCAAACCACTACAACAACAACAAACCAGCTATTGAGAGGTTTTGTTGTTTGTTTTCTTTGAACAGCTACTCTAAAAGCCAGCACCACCTACACTGGAATGTCTACCCATGACTTCTAAGCTCCTTCCTCTCTGTATGATACTATACCCCTAAGTGCTGTGTCTATCTAACTTTCTCCAGCTTCATCGTAAGGGAATGCTTTTGCTGAAAATCTTTGAGCAGTGCCTGTGTGCTTAGGACCTCTTAAAGATAAATCCTTCTAAAACAAATTTCTACCGAGCAAGTACACATTGGTATTTTGAGAGGTTTATAACCATCTGAGCTTGCAAGAATTTTTACCCAGGCAGCAAAAGAAATGCTGTTGGTACCAGAGTATCACCTTTTGCTCAACATCTGCCTTCTTCCCATTCCCAACAAAGCTGGGGTCCCTATTCCAGTACACTGGAACTTGCTAACTCAACAGATGCGAACATTTGTTTTGTTCAGCTTCTTACCCAATTCATTTCCTTACAGTGGGAACAACATTTTCTGCACTCTTCTTTCTCGGAAACCAGTAAACCATTTCTCACCATGGCAGACACCTGGCAGGGAAACCTGCAGCCCGGGAAAATCGCCCGTGAACAGTAAGGACAAGGTCATGTACACAGAAATTGTCAGGCTGTTTTAACTACCGACATGACCGACTGCCTGGGCAATGTACCATTTAAAAAATAGAGCAAAGAAACTACTTCTGACTACTACCACAAAGCCAAAGGTTTTGAGGGCATGGGGAGGGAAGGGAATGGGGAGAAAGAGGAGAAGGCGTGTGAGCCAGAGGACATGTGTTTAGCAGTCTTCCAAGAAAGATATAATTAGATAGAGCAGTGTAGAAAGAAGGCAGTTTCGTGCACCTATGAAAACAGCTTCCATCCCCGCAAAACAGTACAGGACTGCACAAATTTCCCTAATGGTTTCTGAGGTGTAACATAAAGTTGCTAAAATACATCCTTCAAACATGCATTTGCCAATATGCATGACTTAACTGTGAAATTTCCACATTAATTTTTGAAGTGCTTTTATTTAAGTCTAGTATTTCAGCCTTAAAAATGAAGCACAGGCTCAGTGCCACACGGCCACACGTCACTGCACAAATACCGATACATAAATCGGCACTTCCTCCTGGTTTGCAAACTTCAGCTCCATCGCGAAGATGGGACACCTAAGGCATGGGTTGTGTCAAGTTGCTTGCAATCAGAGAGGCAGAGATACATTGCCTCATATATTAACTACCTCGTGGTAACTTAGCATGTCCTCACTGCACTGCACAGGGTGATGCTATCTTGCTCGCATCCAGTATGTGCATGGTCCCATTACCACCCCCACCCCACCCCCCCGCAGCAGAAACACGGTGCTGACAGAAGATAAATAATCTGCCGTCGCCCACCGAAGAGTGCCAGGCAGCCAGGCAAGCTGTACTGCACACATCTGTGTGCCCTGTGTCATATCTAAAGCCATTCACGGCTGACCTGTAAAATCCATCTCCCAGCACACTGAGATAGCTCAGGCAACGCTGCAATCACACTACAAGACCAAAACTTCAAATATGCAAAAGGTCACAATCAACTTCGTTTCAGAGCCAGTAAACTAATCAGGAGAAAGACTTCAAACTGAAAACTCTGCACTAGATTATTCGTTAGCCTATACCATGAGCAAAAGACACCCTCCAAGCTACCCACTGAGTGCACCAGCAGAGTCCCAAGACACTGAGATGCCACCTGAAATACCTCAAAACTGGGAAGTTTCATTTACCCTTCAACTTCGCACTTTAATCAGTAGCAATTAGCCCTTCTGTTCCCAACCTTGCTCTCATAACAGATCTGTTTCTTTCCCCACTGGGAGAGGGAAGAAGGAAGTTTGCTAAGTAAATAATCATCACTAATATGCTAACAATTAAAATATGATTTGTTAATCATATGACAGTCTTCTGAATACTCAACATGATTAAATCAATTTTAATAGCATCCATATGCCACCCACTTCTCCATCACTACTTCTTTTATTTTCAGTAGGAGTTCCCTTTATTCTGAGACATTTTGATCTTCTCCAACCTTCACCCTCCCCAGATTAGTCAACTAACTCGTTTCTCAGCTGATGCAATCTGCTCCGCTTTTTCCTACTCCATAATGTCATCTAATATCAAAGACTTGGGAGATACAGAATCTTGCTTGCAGCTTTCCTTATCACTATATTCATAATTTTCCAGACAGCAGGATCAGGATATTTCCATCTGTTTAAAAATCTCTGAGCAGCAATTAAATACCTTTTCTACACATATTCTAACATCACCGGGAGCCACTGTCACAAAACTGACTTTATTTTTAAATTTATTATTTGCTATAAGACCTGTAGCTCTTTGCCTCACTCCAGCTGCAGGAAAAGACCAGGGGCAACAATGCCCATCACTTGGACTGACAAACACATACACGGAAAAAAGCTTTTTGAGTGCCATCCCTCAGATTTCAGCTTACAACCACCTTTATTTTGAACAAGGTGTGTGCTGCTGGGACTGACTTTGCAACCAAACTAAATAAAAAGTTAAACTAGTTATCATATTAGCATTTATAACAGATTTAAGCACCATAAATAGAAGCCATACACAACCCTCCCTCCCCCAAACAGTTTAGTTAAATATTAATGTTTGTTACAACCCAATTATCAAAAACAAGTTAACACTTTGAGGACTGATGTTCTTCAGGCTGCCAAAACTATGCATGCATAAAACATACTCCAAGTGTGCAGCCTTGAGAGAGATGACATAACAAAACCTGATTTAATATCTTACCAGGCCTTCTTAAAAATGGGGGGAAACCTTTGAAATGTCAAACATGGCATAAAACTCTGAAATGGGGAAGAGGGAAGGAAGAGAAAAGAGGAGAAAGCCATTTCTCATGAAAAATACTTACTCAAAGTCACCATAGATAAGAAGATCAGACATTCAATCACTGCTGCTGTGACCCTGCTCTCTCATCATTTGAGGACTACAGCTATTATAACTCAGGCAAGAAGAAAAGTAGAAGGAGATGGGTCTGGTATTAATTTGGAGTTAAGTAAGTATTAAGGGGAAAAAGAAAGAAGAATAATATTCTACTTGTTTTACAAATCAAAATATGAAACTGGTCTGTCAAGCTTGCATTGCTCAAGCAGGCAACGTTTTACACAGCTCTGGGAGGCAGAACAAGGGAAAAGGCATTGCAGCTTAATTTATATTCCCTATCCTTGATAATAGTTGTAGGATGGGCAATAAGACATTGTCTACACATTCATGGACTTTGGTCTGGAGGCTGGGAGGAGACCAGGCAGGTCCAGAGCACTGCAGAGTAACTTGGAGACAGTACTTGAGCCAAAATGAATTCCTCTACAACTGTCTGAAGCTGAAAAATCTTTTCCAGAGAACCAGACCACCCTGCTCTGAAAACAGTGTGCAAGGGTAACTATAAATCACATGCTGCGGGACAGGGTGAACATACCACTTCCCTGCATCTCACAAGTAGCATTCCTGATTCTCCTGGCTTTTACTTGTGAATCTAGACAGGCATCCCAGAAAGGAGTATAAGGATATATTCAACTATTTGGTCTTTTGTTCTTGTGTTTCAGTAGGACAACTGGCATTTGGGGCTCTCTCAAATTAAAAGACAGAATAAAAATCCGAACACAGCCCAAGCTATTGTATTTTCTTCCTGGGGAGAAGATGAGCAAAAGGACAAGAAGAATTAAAAAACAAACAAACAAACAAAAAAACCCACCAAAAACCAAACCACCTTCTCCATAGGAGTCAGTCCTACCAAGCCCATCAGTCCCTGAGCACATTCGCCCTTGCCTCACCAGCTCACAGGGCAGACAGGAGCTCCCACCCAAACACAGACACATAACCACAACCAGCTGCTGATCCATCTTCCACCAGGTGGGAATAGGCATGGACCTAACTGCATGTTCCCAGCAGGTATGACATGGCCTGGATTTGCAGGAGCTACTCAACATGCACATCAATCATCACTCCCTGCCGGGTTTTATGGGCTGGTGGCACGACAAGCTCCACAGCACCCACACTGGGCAGGGGCCAGCATAACTCCAGCATGGCACTGAGCAGCTATCAGACGCTGGCACTGGTTTTGCCTGGATACTTCTGCAACACACCCCAATGACACATTCTGGAAGGAGACTGAATGTCCGTTCTCCTTCCTTCAGGTCCCTTCCTGCCCCCTTGACTTTAAAAGGGAATTCAGAGTGCACACAAGGTTACCCACTGTCAAAAGTCGACTGGAAACATATATAAACCCAAATTACACTATGAGAACTAAGCACACATTTCAGAGTTGAGGCAACCAGAGCTCAAGAGAAGATGTTCTGAGGGAATTCAGTGCAAGAATTGAAAACTCAGCATTGCTGCAAAGCTGCAGAAACATCTTTCCACAATAGAGTTCCCATCTTCTACACATTGTCTACAGCAAACCCCACTCCCTTCTTCCACAGCAAGACCCCAGCCTAAGTAATTCCACAGTTACTTGTGGGTAACCCAACACCAGCCAGGCTGGGCTGCAGAAGAGCAGGAGGAGGAAGGAGTATGAAAAGGAAGGAGTGAGAGCAACTGTCCCAAGCAGGGATGCCAGGTAGCAGAGGGGAAAACAGGCAGAAACAAATAGGCTGACGAGGAAAACAAAAAAACCAAAACAAGCTACACAGAAGCACTGGATCCCTTTCAGGGCTTTCTAAATTTAGCAGCTCTCTACAATTCATTTGGAAAGCTTAAATGTAAGACTTTGCACCATTAGCATGGCCAAAAGTTTTTTAGTTAAGAACACCCTATGCCTACTGCTATTCCAGATGTTATTTCATTAAAAAATTATCCCCTTCATGTTTGGCTGGCCTGTAATCCTCATCTCAGCATTACCATCAGAACTGGCTCCAAGTTAGATGCCTTCCTAGAGAGCCAGTTCCCTCTCTTTGACAAATACTTTAAGGAAAACATGAGGTCATCTTTTATAATCACACTCTTGTAGCCAGAGTACGAAGAGGTAAAACTGTTAGTGCACTTCAGAAATTTAGTTTCAGACTGCCTAAACAGCAGGAAATAAACACTGTAGCCTGCATCTTCTGCCACAGCACCAGCAGGGTCCATATATTTAAACTAAATGACTGAGATACAGGATGTAATAGGGAGTGGAAACAAAACAAAAAAAAAAAACCAACATTTTCAAACATCACATCTACCCAGAAGGATAAAAAAAAAGGAAAAAGGTGGTTGTTTGACATACACACAGAAAATGAGGAGTACGAAAGGCTAAACAGCAAGTCTTGGAAAGCAGAGAATGACTTTAAGATACTTCAATATAGAATTACCTTCCCGGAAGATCGTTGTTAGTTCTACCAATGCTACAAACTATTTATGGTAGTCTGAAATCAGTTTACTGTATCTGAAGCACATTACTTTAAGGATGATAATAAACATTAACTCCACGTACATTCCCGACAGTGAAAAAAAAAATCCATACAGATAAAAGCTAAGACTACTAAGAGTTCTCATGTCAGGACTGGTCTTAACCCAGTCTGTTTTCTAGACCAACTGCTTCAGGATTTTTTTGGCCCCTACATAAAGTGTTCCCCCCCCCAGAATAAATAAAAATGGTATCTAAGCTCACTGAACAAGTATTTGTAGTCTGCTTGTATCATACTTGGTTGTCTGAAGCATCAGATAACTTGCTGTTTCCAGGCAGGCAGAGGACAGTTCTTCACTCCAGGGAAGTTGCAGGTACTGCTCCCAAAACAGCTATGCCCCTCCTTCACGCCACTCAGACAGAAACTCACCTTGTTGTTTTAGGGTGTTGTTCAGCAGCGCCCTGATAACCAGGAGGCTCCCCCTCACTATGTTCTGGGGCCTGCCTGTATACACTGCAACTACAGCAGGACAGGCCATCAGCTATCCTTGCTCCCTCTTTAACAAGCAGATTTTTCAAGCCTGCAAGCACTCAGACCAGCAACCACTAACTTTATCAGCTAGCTCACAGAGGGAAGAGGGGAAAAAAAAGCTTGGTATCTCTCCCATTGCTGAGGAAGCCATAAAAAAAAAGTAGTAATAGAAGTTCGCTCTGGTCTGCCAGTATCTCTAGATACCTCCGACCACAGGGACTTGTTGACCCTTTCACCACCCGTTAGGAGCAGAGTCGCTTCAAAGCCCTGTCACAAAGAAATTATGAATAGTCTGTTTGTCCACGGCAAGTATTTATCTTGCAGGTCCCTACATCTCTTTCAATCTGCACAAGAGAAACAAAGGCATGGGTGATTATTAGCTTCAGCCTTGCTGCTTCTGACCCAACTACTGCACTGGGTACAATAGCTGGAGGTTTTCATTGATTTGGGACTAGACAGAAGCCAGTCAGCCAGGAACCAACACACTGACAAGACAAATCCTGGCAGTTGCGGGTAAGAAAGAGAAGCATCAGCATTTCTGAAGTCTCCTTGCAGAGACCAGCCAATTGGAGGATATGCAGAAACAAGAGAGATGCCAGGCACAAATAGGAGGTAAGGGTGGCACAGCTCTTGTTTTGGGAAGGACTTTGTCAGAGTCATCGTGGTTTAAGTGCTAAGCCCAAAACAGAGTAATCCCTTCAAATTAACTAACATCTATATTCTGAAAGTCCACTTTAAACGCACACCTATCCCCTACACCAAGAACTATCACCCCAAAAGCAGTGCCAAATGTATCATCACTACTATCACACAGATTTGTTTGTTGCACCATTTCTGGCTACTTGCAGATACCTGCAGTAAGCCCATGAGACAACGCCACAGTCTTGGGCATGTGCCACTACACAGAGCCATTTCACTTCATCAACCCAGCAGAGAAACAAGAAAACAAAACAAAACAAAAATTAAAGTACTTAGAGTTTTCTATCTGGCTAGCGAGCTGAATCAGCTGGAGGTATATCCAGAAAGTGCCAGAACTGCCATAAAAGCAAGAGAAAGAAAGGCTGACAAGGCACAGACATCTCCCCTTGCAGAAGCAAAAAACATCACATTACAAGCCCAAATCAATCCAAGTTCACACCAAGACAGCACTGCCCCTGGACCTTTTGGCTCTCCTGAATAAGGCTCCACTTTTTTTGCAGGTACAATTTGCTACAGGCTAAGCCAAAGAGCAAGAGAATGACTGAACCAGTGGCAAATAGGTAAAATGATGGCACGATACTTCGGAAAGAAGATGACTCAACCCAAATCAAGTGCAAAGTTGAGAGCCAAGAGAACAGCACTGCAGCCAAACAAGGCATCTGGAGCAGAAAAGCAGCCACAACAGGAATTCCCTTGTGACTAGATATGAAATATTATTACATAATTGCTCTGGGTGATTAAAATGCAGTCTTCAACTAACCACTTCGCTCTACGCCACCCCCAATAGGTGGAATAATCTGGAACACTCTGGGTGCCCACAGAGGTACTCTGTGCCATCAACCTCTGCAATTTAATCAAGCTTCAGTCCTTGCCCATTGTCAGCTTTCGGGGTCCATTATACAAGTTAGCATCCAGAACAACAAATCACCCGACCACATAATGCAACTGAACACAATGGACAGGTCATCCTAGTAACGGAAGGAAAAAACCAGCAACCATCAATCCCACAACCAAGAGCTTCCGTGAAAACTTTGCCCCAAGATTACAGCTGGCTTTGCATATGGTCAGAAGATCCAGGCACTAAATAAGTTAATGAGAGACTTAGAAAAGTCCCTGCTAAGTACACACTCCAGTTTCCCGCTAGGCTTCACGGCTACATGTGTTGTCATTATGTTGCGTATCGTGTGAACACTGATAATTTACTTGAAGCATCACTTTGCAAATGGGTAAAGTGGGACCTCAGGGTTTCCCCCAAGGCATAAAAAGGACAGCATTTCTCAGCATCATTTCTTTGGACAGTATCAAGACAGGGTTGGTCTTTTTACTAGCCTTTTGCCTAAAAGCTAGTTCAGGTTACATCTCAAACAATACACATGAACTGTTTAGAGCAGTGTGATAATGGGGATGTTGTGATAAAAAACAGATGAAAATTCTCAAAGAAGCATTTAACAGTGAAAAAGCTTTACAAGCGAATTATCCTAAAAGAAGATATTTATTTACAAGCCAAGTTGAAGTCCAAGATTTATGTACCAAGTCAGGACATTAGCTTAGATGGGTGATTTAATATGGCCACAGGAATCCCTGTGGTTAAATTATGCATCTGACCTCTTCACTATATGTATTTCAACAGTGTTAAATAATAAGCGGTACGTCCTTTATTACCATTTCCAGTTCTAATGACTGGCAGCACTATAAAAAGCACCGTTCCCAGTGACTCAGCCAAGGAGGTCAGGATAATGGCAGCACCTAGCATGGCAATGCCACTCTCCATGGAAAGTGCAAGGACAACTCTGGCTCCAGCAAAGCCTTAAAGACAAGCAAGGCTAAGCAAAGCACATAGCAGAGCTGGAAAAAGCAAGATCTTCATTCCATCAGTCCCAGCAGGACAAACGATGGGAGCAAATGGGCACCAGGGAAGGGAGAGCTGAGAAAGCCTGGGCAGAAAGGCAACATCTGACGAAGGGTCTCCATTAGGAGAGAGGCCACAGAGATGGTGAAACTTAACACAGTCAAAGGACAGCTATCTGCCCCCAGTGAGGTCTCATGTGCATGTACATAAACAAAATGCAGAGCAGGAAATACACTTTGTGCTAAATGACCACAGTTGCTTCATCATTTCTGCAGACAAAGCAACGATGGAGCATTCAGCAATGATTAGTTTGGACTGCTGAAGATGAGTACAACGGGATTTACTGGCCAAACAAAAGTGCATTTTTTATTAATATACTTTTGGCCCTCTTTATGATATCTCAATATAACCCCTGGCTACTACACAGATGAGTCTACATTAGACTAAGATTTAATAAAACTCTATTTAGAAAGATGAGAACATTGCATAATACATTACAGAAACAAACGTATTTTTGAGGGGAGTTAAGGGAGAGCTGAACATCCTGGCTTCTGAATTCATCCAGGGCAGCCCTTTCTCACAAAGGACAGTGAAGATGCACGTAAGAGGAGTCAGCAGTTACAAGAATTGCTCCCACAGTATCAGAGCTCCTGAGGGTTTATATGAAAGTAAGCCCAAATTAAGCAACATTGACATTCTGCCTGGGTTTTCCCTCTTTCTTCTTCACTGGGACACAAAGAGACAGCATAGCTACTCAGAAAACACCCCAAACAAAACCAAAGCACGAACTAAGGCGGAATCCTGACCCCAAGAAAACAATCTAATTAAAATTAGATGGGATTACAAATCAAAGCCAAAAAAGATGCCAAGTTTTTGGAAGTGAGCCTACAACAAAAATAAAGGCTCCACACTGGAAAAACCCAGTCTCAAAAGATGATTATTATTCTTTCTAATAGAAAACAAGACAGCAGGGACCACAGATGTTTATTTACCCCTTAAAATTGATCTGCCCTTTACCGCAAGTTCTTCCAAAGAACACTGCTTTTTATTATTTTTAAAGAAGCATGCACGATGGCAAACTTAACTCTCCCTTGACCTTTTGTGGCCAACTTGACGATGACCTTCAAAAGACTCCACCATTTAAAAGGACTTTTTTTTTTTTGCAGTTTACACTAAAAAGAAACATTTTGAGATTTATTTTTTTCTTTTCACACTTAAGCGTCAGTGTTAAACCCTAAAACATATGAATAGCTCAGTCTCTGGTTATAAACAGAAAAAAATCTGCCTCTCTTAAATGTCACATTTTATTATACACTTCTATATCACCAACCACTCAAGGCCACCTTGTGCCTGCGTTTTTCCTCCAGAAAGGAGCATAGCTGGGTTAAATTCATTCTGGATTTAAGGTTTTGAAGGATTTGCTTTACCTGCTCCTCCCCTGTTGCCTATGCTTTCAAGGGACACAAAGAGAAACCAAAATGATTTTCAACAATTAAATGCAAATGTGCACCAGTTACCTAAAGCACAATCATGCCAGTCATCTGATTATCACTGTTTCTTTCTCCCAACTAGATAAACACAGTTAATACAAAACACTGCCCCCGGGCAGGAAGTAATTTTTGCTGATCTTAGGAGGGGGTCTTGAGATTAAAGGAACTACTTTCCTGGTGTAACAGCTTCATTTTAGATTTCCAGGAGTTCCAGCTGCCTGTTCATACCAAAGAGGCCCACCCACAAGCAGCAGGGCTTTCACAGCGCTGGTACCATACACAAACCAAAGCTTTAAGGTGAAAAGGCATTTTTTTTTGCATGCACTACTCAGCAAATATGAAGTAAGAGCAGAAAGCAGCACAACCCTCCTCACTAGAATTTTTCTACCTTAGCTATTAATGTTAGGCAACACAAAAGGGAGCAGCATGCGCTTCTGCCTCTGGAGTTACAACTTGCGTGAGACACTCCTTCCTTTATTGCTCTACTGAAACAGTTACGAAAAGAATAAGTAAACAAAGAGAATTCAGCAGAACTTTGTCTCATTTTCCTCCCAACAGTGATTGTCTCATCAGCTTCCCTAAAAATCAACCCAGTTTTTGGTTTGTACACCTGCATTAGTACACTTGCACAAAGATGAGGGACATCACCAGCAGAGCTTTCTCCACAGCCCTTTCCCCTCACTCTGGCCCACAGAGTCTTTCTCACAGACACCCATGTTCAGGACAGGACAACTGCCATTGCTGGGACCCCAAAAAGCCACCAAGGATCCCATATCAGAATTTCCAGCTCAGTGCTGCAACCAGTGCCCAGGTAACAAACCCACAGGATGGATACCTGGAGTGACACCCTAGGAGGAAAATGACTACAGGGACGTGAGATTTACTCCCAGTGGAAGGGTAACCCACAGGGCACCTCACCGACCCGGAGCAGCACAAACGGACAGATCCGCATTGTGTCAAGCTGCTTCCCTCATCTTGGTGACAGTGGGGTGCGCTGAGGGGGTCCGGGAGGGCAAGACAAGGTGGGGGCCTGAGGGAAGCTGCTTTTCTCACCTTGCTCACGACGTTCTGGACGAGGCCGGCTCTGATGCGGTAGTGCCATTCGTGGCAGTCGCACTCGCTGGCGTTTCCTCCCGCCGGGGTGGGCAGCCCGGGCGGCGGGAAGATGCTGCCGTTATCGCTGCGGTTGGCGTGGCTCGGCGCCAAGGACACGCTCCAGTTGCCCTGCCCGTCCGCCTCCCGGCACCAGAAGTCAGGCTGGTCCAGCAAGAAGGAGTCCGAGAACTTGCTGAAGCCGATGAAAAGTGCCGGGACCCAGGTGAGCAGCACCAGGGCCCGCTGGTACCTGCCGCCCAGCCCCCCGAGGAAGGGCAGCACGGAGCCATCGTAGTCGAGGAGCAGAGGGCTGCAGGCGGCGGCGGGCGGCGATGGCACCGGCACTGCCTGGATTTCGGCCCCGGCGGAGCCCGCGGCGGGCGGCCCCGGGGGGGCGGCGGCGCCCCCTCCTCCGGCTCCCGGCACCGAGCCGTTCTCCTCCGGCAGCGGCCGGCCCCCGCCGCCCGCCTCGCGGCGACGGTCTATCGCCATCCAGCCGCCCGGGGGGGCTCACATAGGGGGAAGCTGGGGCAGCCCCGGCTCCCTCGCGAGTCCGTCCGTCCTTCCTTTCTTCCCCCCCTCTCCTCCGCGCACACACACACCTTACAACGTAATATATTGCACACACGCTCCTAGCCGGACCCGGCAGGAGACAGATAAAGCGGCGGGGGGGAGGGGGGAGAGGGAAAGAAAAGAGGGGAGGAAGGAGAGGGGCGAAAAAAGGGGGAAGCACCGAGCCCCTCGCCCGCTCCCTTCCTCACCCGCACCCTGCGGCCACGAACCGCTGCAGCTGCCAGCGGTGCCCCCCCTCCCCTTGCCTGTGCGTCAAGCTGCACTCATCCCAGCTCTCCCTTCCCCCCTCCGAGAGGCACCACCGAAAATAAAAGGAAGGAATCCAGCCGGATCCGAGCATGCAGTGGGCCGAGGAAGAGAGAAGGAGTGGAGGGAGAAAAGGAAAAAGAAAAGCCACCACCACCACCCTGCGAACCAAAGCCTGCAACAACAAACCACGCAAAACCGGTGCAGCAAGGCTCTACGAACACGCCTCCTCTCCCGGTTTTGGTGAGGAGGAGAAGGAGGAGGGAGCAGAGGGAAGGCAAAGGAAGGAGGAGAGGAAAATAACAGCTCCCGACGCGGCTTCCCCGCTTCCCGCACAGCTAAGGGTCCTCCTCCGGCCGCGGCAGCAGCGGCGGCGGCAGCCCCCAGCACCCCCCCACCGGCCCCTCGCTGCCCCGCGTCCCGCACATCTGTCTCCGCAGCAAGGGGCCCCGCCGGCCTCTCCGCGGCCCGGGCTGCGGAGACCGCCACCGCCGTCCGCCTCCCGCGTCAGCCCGCTCACTCGCCGATCTGACCCGCGCAGTGCCGTGCCGGCCGCACCTCCAGAAGCGGACAGCCCGCCCGACGCCTCTCCCTCCGCAGCCCCCACCTGCCGGCTCGGCTCGGCCCCGCCACCACCGCCCCTCGCTCCGCCCCCCGGTACCGAGCGGCCGCACCTGCTCCCGCCGCGCCGCCGGCCCGGCCCGGCCCGGCCCGGCCCCCTCCAAGGACCCGCCGGGGGCGGGACGGCGCCGCGGGGCGGGGAGGGAGCGGAGGGAGGTGCGGGGCTGGGCTCCGCGCCGCCCCGTGGCCGCGCTCGGCCGGCGGGCCGGGGCAGGTACCGGAGCGGGTAGGGGGGTGGACGAGGTGCGGGCCGGGGATGGATGGAGGTGCGCTGGATCTGCAGTGCGCTCTTATTTCCGTATCAATTATTTAGCGGTACGGCTTTAATAATGCAGCGCAGCTACAGCTGGCGGGGCTGGAGGCACCGAGGCGGACGCAGCCAGTGGGGACTGAGGAGTGGAGGCTGGAGCGGGGACAGACCGGCGGGGAAGAACCCGCAGTTCAAGGGAGCGTTTGTGAGATCTGGAGCTGTGCAAGATACGCCTGTGTTGCTTCAGTCAGCCTGTGAAATGAGTACCCACTTAAAAAAATCGTATCAACACGTTGTGTTAATTGTAAAACAATTTCAAATTTGTGAAGGTTATTTTTACGTTATCTAAATTTACTTCACTGTGTAAATGCCTCCAACTATTTTCATCGTGAAGTATGGCCCATGCATTACTGAACTGAGCAGTTATGTTTTTCCTTTGTGAGAAGGGAAAGAGACAACAGATCAATATATGCTTGTGCACATCAACATGGCTAGTGAGCAGAAGATACTTGTGTGCATTAAGGAAGAGGACTGGTATCATTACTGAGTATAAATGGAAGAGCAAGTTGCTGGTGGATTTTCATTTACTTGAGCCAGTCTCTGGTGAGAGTACTGTACATCTTCCTCTCTTTAGCTCTTTTTCTTACACAGGACACCAGAAAGGTTTCCAATCTACTGGTGGGTCTGGGTCCCTTTTGTAGGGCTTTCCTCAGCACTGCTCAGAGGGATGCCTGGCACCAGAGCAGCCCAACAGCCTCCCCAGAGGTTTATGGAATCAACCAGGTTGGAAAAAACCTTTAAGATCATTGAGTCTAACTGTTATCCCAGGACTGCCAAGACTATCACTAAACCATGCCACATAGGGCCTTATCTAAATGGTTTTTGAACATTTCCAGGGGCACTGACTCCACCACTTCCCTAGGCAGCCTGTTCCAATGCCAGATCGTCCTTTTGGTGAAGAAATTTTCCCTGATACCCAGTCTAATCGCCCATGTCACAGCTTGAGGCTGTTACCTCTTGTTCTATCACTGGTTACTAAGGGAAAGAGACCAGCCACTTCCTCACTCTATCTGCCTTTCAGGTAGCTATAGAGAGTGAAAAGGTCTCCCCTGAGCTTTCTCTTCTCCAGACTAAACAACCCCAGTTCCCTTGTAAGACTTGTGCTCTAGGCCATTCACCAGCTCCGTTGCCCTCCCATCTGATCTAAATACTCCTGGATGAAAGGAGAACCTGGTGCTCCCTGCCTAGGAAAGCCTTCTCTTTCTCTTCCTGTGTTGCAGCACCTTTTTACATCTGATGACTGTTACCATGTTCCTGTGCCATGTTTTCAATATGGCAAGCAGCTGTAATTTGTCCTCTTCTGCTGTCTTCTTGGCCAGGGATTGCCCCAGCTCTCTGGTTTCCCATCAGCTGCTGCCTGCTGTGCCCAAGCCTTTGTGCGTACAGGGAGTTAACCCTGCCTGCAAGAGCAACTCCTCTCTTCTCAGTCACATTCTGTGTTTTCCAAGCAATTTTTTAGGGATATTTTGAATTCTAATTTCATCTTTCAGTGTACTTGCAGTTGCCCCCAATGAATGCCACCTCTGAAGGCTGCTAATGAAACATCCAGGATAGACCCTTTTGGAATTGAATCTATAATCCCGTTTGCCAATAAACCACTGACAACTGTGCTTTCCACAGTTTTGTATCCAATGCCCACATTTTTCACATAAGTTGAGCTCCCTCATTCATGAACAAATGGGCAGAGCCTACTCAAGCCACAGATGACTGCGGCCCTTGCTCATTTTTCCCATAACAAGCCCATTCCTCTATTGCCAAAGGAATTTTTCTCAGCTTATCCCAACTTCTTGTTGGCAAGTCCATGTCAATGGTTTCTTGTCTCATTGTTTCCTTCTATCTGTTTACAAATAATATGTCTATTTCAGGCTGAAAAAGCCAAGCCTATTTCTAGGTGCTTTTAGGGGAAAAAAAATGGCTGGGTGGGTGGTTTCTTTCTTTCTTTTTAAATGCCCTTTTTAAAGATAGGGGCCGGTTTTGTCTTTTTATATTTTCAGGGTCCTTGGCCTCCTTCCCTGACATTTCCAACGCTGTTTGAGCCACTTCCTTCTGACTTTGGTATGAAGTCCAGCCAGCCAGTTGGTTTGAACACCTCTAAGTAATTCAAGTACCCTTGCAACTGATTCTGCCCCAGTCCAGGCTGAAACCTTATTCACTTGTCATTCACATGTATTATGTCAATTGCCTGATTATAAATGACCTCTTTCAGCCAAGCCAGATGCAAAAAAGGCCTGAGCCACTCTGAGACTTCTCAGCATCAGTCAATGGCTTTCTCTCTCTGATGAATAATCCACTTGCTTTTGACTTCCTCTTACCACTGACGTACTAACTGAACGACTTCTTGTTACTTGAGATGCTTTTGCTAGTTAAGTCTTATCTGTTGTACTGGCTTTTTTGTGTTTGTCCCCATCAGCTCTTGCTAGGTGGTACTTCTGTACTCACTCCATGGAAACCTGATATACCTTCTCTGTGCTTCCTTTTGTGAGCTCATGGTTTAGCCTGATCAGTTGCTTCCTAGCTTTCCTCAACTTCCTTGTTGAAGGGACTGTCTGGGGAAGGTCTTCTAGAAACTCCTAGCTACCACTTTCTGTCTCTTCTCACAAAGAGGAAAAGGCTGTGGCATGGGCTGGGGTTGGCAGGGAGAAATGGGGAAGAGAAGAGGACTTTGGGAACAGCGTTCTCAAGCTGAAGTTTTGAGGAAAGGTAAATTTGACTGAAGAAAGCAAAGAATTGAAAACCTGGAAGAGAGAGGAGGGAAAAGAAGAACCCTTAGAAAAGGAAGTATTCACACTGTGAATGAGTAGATCTGTAGAAACGAAGTCATACAGTACAACGAGAAGCCCATCCAACAAGAGATGACAACCCTTACTCAAGCTGATCAAATGTTTTCATCCAAAAAGCTTTTTGTGAGTTGCTCTTATACCCTGAGATTTAGATGGAACTGAAAAATTTCAAAGGTACCATATTCCTGAGTGTTTCATATTTTTGCATAGTAAGAGTTCTCCCATCCTTGAAATGGTGATCCTCGTGAGACTCTGAGTACAAGCACGTTGAGGACAAAAACATAAAGAAAATACATTTCTAGTAGTTAAGAAATAATTTTTTGATGAAATAAGTACTCCTGAAGCAAAATTTCACAGAAAAATACCTTTCAAAGAACAGAAATGTCTTTACATATTCTTCTGAAAATTGGTTTTGGTTTGGATGACGAAATGAGATAGATTTGAAAGTAGTATTCCATCTGTGTGGTGGATCCCACACATGGCTAAATGCTGAAGCTAAGATTACAGAGCTTCTCTCTAGTTAAGAGAGCTTCTCTCTCCTGTGCAAGGGATGCTAACAGTCCCTTTAACCTCAGAGAGGAGACGTAGGATCTTTGCAGTGCTTCTTCGCTACGAAACAAAAAGATACCATGTAAGAGGGAAGTTGCCTTTAAGAAGAGAATGAGTCGATGTCCTTTGGTTTACCTTTTACACATTTACGGAGTTACATTAAGAAAATTGCGTACCGTTATAACCTGGGTCCTCAATGGTTTGGGGAAGAGGAGCAGAAAAGATAGTTTTGGTTTCCTCTGAAAGGAGCAGTTTGACCCTTGCCGGAACAGAGAGCAGGCAGCTCCAGAGCTCGGACAACATGACAGGAGTGGAAACTGGTGAACTTTGCCCAGTTGCAGAGCAAGCCTCCCATTGCAGAATGGGTACCCTGTCTGTCGGCACCCTGCCACAACTCAGTGGATTTGAAGCCAAGACCCAGAGAAATGCCATCATGTTTACAAAGAGAAGGAGGGGGGGGGGGGCGGGGAAATAAAACCAAGCTTCCTTAGCTTTAGTGTTAACATTTCCAGATTCTTGGAAGGTCAACCACAGTACTTTGAAGAGCTCCTAGCATAAATTCCTGGTTTATGTGGAATCCATGCAACCACCTCATTCTGTGTAACAACAGTGCTAGCTGTATTTTATTGTTTTATGGGATATATGCTTACCTTTTTTGTCTAAAGCAATCCTGTACTGTAGAGCTGAAATTATGACAGTGCAATAAACCAAAGCTACTTGGTACACAGATTGATAAATAAAATCACCTCTTGCAATGCAGACTGTTTATATTCTGGAGAAAAGCACAATGTCTTTATAAGACCACATGGTATTTCAAATTGGAAGGGATCAAGAGGTCTCTAGTCCCACCACCTTCTCTCATAGCAGGATCAGCTATGAGGTCAGATCAGGATGTGCAGGGCTTTATCCAGATGTTGCAGGGGATTTTCAGCTCAGTAGGGCCAGATGAGTACTGTAAGAGCTAGACATGAGGCAAGATAAATAGAAAGAAAGAGGAATAAGTTGAAAATGTTGAAAAGGACTAAGCCACTTGGGGAACAGGTGGAAAAGCTTGTACTTATTTCAATGTGTTCTCCTCTGATCCTGACTGAACCAAAGACATCTAACTTCCCCATTCTTCTGATGTCAGCAAACATTAGTGAAACTCATTGGCAAAAGGTTCTGTCCCTTCCTGATGCTGATTCAAATAGAAGATGACAATCTATTACTTGTGTCATTTACTCTGCTGGCAGAGGTCTATACACCATATGGGGAGGGATGCAACAGGGGAAAGTTTCACATCCCTTGTCTGCTGGGGATGTGAGTGTGATGGGGAATGTGGGTGGGTTCATTTATTGTCTCAAAACCAGAGAAAATCATTTGTACACTAATAATTGGAAAAGATGATAGATGTTGCAAAGTCAAGCAATCCAGCACTGGTAAATGCTGTAACTCAGATTGCTTGGGCAATGTTAATTTGTGTCCCAAATCTTGTGCACATGTGTTCTGATGCAACTTTTAATTAACAGTGCATTTTGATGCAACCTATAATTACACTGTTACGTACAATTTTTCTTGCAATCCCCTGACTTAGTGAAAAAATAAAAAGAAAAAAATAAAGAAAAAAATAAAGATGGCCACTTAAGAAGCCCCGATTCTCAGCAGGGTTTAGGCACTTAAAATACCTTTATGAATCTGGGTCTTAATGAGGAGCAATTCAATATTTTGTTTTCTCCTTGTTCAGTATGGAGCCCCATGACTTATTTAATGCACTATCTTCAAACCCTGCTCTCAAGAATTAATGATTAATGTCCTCATGGGATTTCTTATAATTCTCCCTTATGAAGTATCCAAGTGTTTCACAGATATTAATGCATTTATTTTCACAGTGTCTCCATAAGGGGAAGGTTTATTACCTTCTTTTCATATCGGGAAACTCAAAGGCAGATGAGTTAAGGTGAAAACCATGAAGTTTTGAATACTTGCAGCTCCCAGCAGTTTAGCATTCCTGAGTGTGGTGCAGCATTTTGTACTTTCAAAGCACAGCTCCTCTTTGCAACTGTGAATGTGCAGTGCTTTTATAAATCAGACTCCAGAGTCTCAAGGCAGGCACTCACAGAAAGAGACAAATGCAGCCGGAATAACATCACATAGTGTTTTGAGGAAGAGACATCACTCTTCATCACACAAACAGAAGCCTGACATCACTCTTGGTTAAAATGCTGGAACAGCTGATGCAGCAATGGATTAATAAAGAATTAAAACTAGGTAAGATAATTGAAGCCAGTTAACCAAGATTTAAGGAAAATAAACTTTGTCACACCACCATTTTTTAATTGGTTTTTTTTTTGTAATAAGGTTATGAATTTGGTTAATGGAGACAATGAACTGGTGTAGACTGTTAGTGACTGCACAGTAAGAAAGATAAACACAAGCTAGTTCTACCCTGACTTGATCCAGGTTGTGAACAGATGTTATATTCTGGACACAACAGTGCCACCAGAAGAATTTACATCCACCAGCTTGTAACCATTTCCTAGCTAGAAATTAGTTCCCCTTCCAATCTGCCTGCAGGTGAGTTCCTCCATGCACCCCCCTACTTTACAGTGGGGTAAATGAGTGAAGTTCACTGAGACCAGCAACCCAAATTGCATAACCTTGTCCTATCATTTTCCTTGAGGGGGATTCAGGAGCTTTTCCAGATACTTCTATACCTGCCAGCAGCCAGCCCATTGACGTTCTAAGTAATGAATTTAATTTTTTGAAGAAGCAGTGGCACCCCTTAACTCTTCTTCCAGTCTCCCACCTCATTTGTGAGTCATCTGCCTCTACAATTAACAAGACAGTCTTGTATAGGGAACAGCCTTCTTTGCAGTAAGGTGACCCACATGTGAAGCAGGTCTATCCTGTTCACTGAATAAAGCAAGCACTCAGTGGAAAAAAACAGTAGGTAGTCACGTAATTAAAGGTTTTTCTTACTGTACGTACATAAATATTATACACCTTATATATATGTGTGCATGTATAACACATAGGCAATATTTGAACACACAGAGAGGCCAAATTAGATTTACACAAGCTACTTTACCTTGTGTAATTTCTGTCTTTCAAGTGCTTAATTGTGCATTCTTTGTGGTGTTTTAATGTAGGGCTTTTTCTCTGCATGTATACATTAAAACAATGCAAAACCCCTAATGAGTGCTTACACAAGACAAGTTCTACAGTGTGCATAATTTTTAGACAGAGATTGTTTGAATACCTTAATGGAATGTAGTGTAATCAAGTAGGAATAATCAAGTAGGAATTAAGTCAGTCCAGTGGCTTTTTTATTTTAAAGAGATCTTCAAATACTAGAATTAAATAAATTAAATTAAATGAACAATTAAATTAAACAGGCTTTGAGCTGGATTTCTTCTTCAAAAGACCAAAGTCTCTAACAGCATTCATTTTAAATTCCCTTGGTCATAAGATGGTAGCCTAACATCTGATGTTGAAAAATCACTTAGTGCAAAACATGTATATTTTCTGCATCCTCCTCTAAGGCTGCTGACAGGTTCTTAACAGAAATAGTGCGACTGGAATAGTAATACTTAGCTCAGGAGCAAGACGGGTGGATTTTCACCTATAATGGGAATCACAACCTGCTCCATGCAGATGCTTACTGTCACTTTTACTGTATAACTGGGTTTCTAAAGGGAAAGCAAAAACCAGAAAGCACCTAAGATGTTCCTTAAGGATTATCAGAAGAAACGAATCAGGACACGCTGAGGGAACTCAGTGACTCAGAGAGCAGTCCTCAGACAGATAACTTACACCTTGCATGCAGACTAACTGTGCAAGCATGTGTATATGCTACAGAAAATACCCAAATAAATGTAAGGATGGCAACTCAAAAGCCCAACTGCCTGAAATATATGAATCACCAAATTCTAATCTTGCAGGACCTAACTGGAATATTTAATAAAAATGGAGCCTATACTCAAAAACCTTTTTTTCACATGCAATATTTTCCTTTGATAATTTTTTTCCTTTACACCTGGATAAGAGACATGCTCAGTAAAGAGTGTTTCTTTGCATGCCTGCTCCTATATTGTGTGTACAAACTCAGACTCACCTAGTATCCAGACAGTTTTGTCATGAGTCTGTGCTTACATGGGCTGGGAGCAAGCTTCAAGGTACAACAGCAAGTCTCAAGCCTTCAATACCATCCCAAACTGGATGTTACCTGTGGAGAGGCTGAGAAGGGGCAAAGTCTTGATTAAACCATGTTGTGTAGGCATGTGATGCTGACATAACTACATTCATCTATTTACACATTGCTTGGCATTCACTGCTGCTTAAACCCTGCTAGTCATGCTCACAGTTGGACTAGATGATCATTTTAGGTCCCTTCCAACTAAACTATTCTATTCTTTATCACAGACAGGAATTACTGGGATAACCTGCACAGGCCTTGCTCACTTGATCTGCACAAGTGTGGCCCTAGGTACTCTCTCACTGCCTGTCCACAGCACGCACCTGTGCCAGTGGCTCAAAGCTCAGTTCACGGTTCTAAAGAAATCCATTCAAAAATTTCAAGAAGAGCGTATTCTCTATTCTCTGCTTACAAAACAAGCACGACTGTGAGCATACGGCTTAAGAGGGAAATCAGAGCATTAATTAGTTCAAGTTGGAGAAAGAGCGTGTTGATTTTGCTCGAGAAAACTGTTATGAAACAAGATAATGGCCTTAAGAACAAAAGGGAAAGAAAGAGGTTGGGGGAAAAATCGTAACACAGTATTTAATATTTTTGTTGCATTTTCTATCAACATTTGAAGATTTGAGAAGTAAGAGGCTTGCACTGCTAGAGTTAAACAGTTTGTAGCTACCTGGAACCCAGGCCAACTTGTGCAAATAGAGCTCTACAGTGTGGTCAGCCCAGCAGACTTTGTCTTTCCAAGCATAACCAGTGATTTATACCTTACCCCACAGAGGTCAAAACTCCCTTTACAGCATGCTAGGAACATTGTCTCTAGCTGTTAGCCTCTACCCTGGAAATACTAAGTACTTCTTTCATAATGGTTTTATTTTACCTGATTTTATGCAGCCTTAAAATCAAGGAGTGCATGGACTTTTGAACTTAAAAAAAAAAAGAGAAAAAGGGAGGGAGGTGGCTCTTTCCATTCATCCAATAGACTGTTTTACACCACTAGACCTACAGGACCTGCTGTATCTGAAGTAAAGAGTGAAGTTCCAGCTAATTTTGCTCTGGACCGGTAGAGTCTGGCTGGTGCATGCATCTTCCCAGGACATTTGCTCAGTACACACCCAGTGTATCAGAGGAAAGGTGAGAGACATTAGCCGTACCGAGTACTCTGCACCAAATGACCCACTGCAAACTTCCCCAGCCTTTTTTTCCCCTTTGCTGCCCAGTGAGGATGCTGCATCTGAGGAATCTGAAAATACAAAGCGCAGAGGAGACATCTGCTAGGAAGGAAAAGCTGCCAGCAGCAGCTAGAGAATGAGAGGTTACATCGGGATCAAGAAGAAATGCTTTGAAGGGAGGAGGCAGCTGGGAATAAACACCTGGCTTGGGAGAGTTGGCTTAAAAAAAACCCAACAAAACTAGCAATAGCAAATTGCAGACAGTATTGTGAAGAAACAAACCTGGTATAGAATGACAGGGGGAAAGGAAATTAGACTTTCATCCATACAAGGCTTCTGTTTGTGTTGATAGAAGAACAGAGGGTCACTGATGAGCATCCTTTGTTGTGGCTTTTCTGTTCCCCCATACCCACTCATCTGGTCCACAGATGGTAATCCAGCAGAACAGGCAATGCAATGGCCTCAACCATCAAGGAGAAGGTTGGTTTTTGTTCGCAAAGCTGTGGTGCTTCTTTTTAAGCAAACATTCATACCAGAGGTTTGGCCATCTTCTGCAGGAATTCATCAACAGGGCAATGAAATTTGAACAACTGCCATTTAAAAAGAAGTTTGGACTGGTGACTGCACATGTAGATTATTCACACTTGTGACTGTGTCATGGCAGAACATCAAAGGCTTCCATCAGTCTCACGGCTGTTTGGAACAAGATAGGCAGCAAGCCAAAACCTACCTTGGCAAAATCATCCTATGTTGTGCAGCTTGGCTGTCCTGCCAAATACCTGAGGCAGGACATTCCTTATCTCCAGCTCATTTCCATAGGGATCAAGTGTTCCCAGCCATTTGGATTTTGATAAAAGTCTCTGTGTGTTTATTAGCTTTAATACTATTCCTGGGCTCTAGGCAAGAGGGAGGTTGTTGGGTTATTTTCACAGTGACATTGACCTATTCATGATCTCCGTATTCAGTGTCAAACGGTTATTCTGACCTGGCATCTCACTGGCTCCTGCTAATTTTCATAAGCTTACCTGGAGCAGGAGACTCGGCTTCTTGTCTGAAACACACTTTTGTGATTAAGAACCCAGTGGTAAGAGGTGAAGACGTATTCGTATAATTATGCAGCAATTCTCTGTTAACCTCTCACAATTATTTTTAAAAGCATGTTGCTATGGGAAAATGCTCTTGGAATCAGTTATTTTAAAGCTTTCTTCTTAGACTCTTAAACCCATCCTTCCATTATTGTCAGATTTGAGGACAAACCTTTATCCAGTTAGTGAGCGTAGATGCAAAGTACGTTCTTCACTCTGCTGGGAACTGAGCGTCCTACCCACCGCTCCAAGACGTCAGAGCAAGCTGGTGCAGTGCTTAACAAGCATTAGCCTACGTTAAAAAAGGAAGAAGATTATAGATGGTAAGATTTAAACTTCAGGACAAAGTATCTTTTCCTTATTTTATTAGAAGCGGACAAAGTAGGAAGGTTACAAAGCTAATAATTACTTCTTTTAAAAACACAAATAGAGGAGCAGTGTCCAAGTTGGGCGAAGTTCAGAGGCTGCTGTTTTCTTTAAGTGAATTTACTTAAAACTCCTGTGAGCTTTAGATTGCACTTTTTCTTTTCATTGCATGAGGCACAGAATCCTGAGTTGTGACTGATACTAGGCATTCACGTTTCTCCCATTTTTGGGGGTTGGCTGCTACTATTATGGAAAACATTAGTGTCAGCTTCACCTTTTTGCAAAACAGTCAGCATTTTGGTTTGGCTGAACAAGAAAATATTTTGGAATGGACATCAGTGACCTTCTGCAAATTGATAGCCAGCTTGCAACAGGCAAAGCTGAGTCACCAGTTGTGCGGGGTTGAAATCCAATCCAGACATCTGCAGCCAGCGTATCTTGCATTGCCAGCGTAATTGGTGTTGTGACATTGTCAGGTTTTAAAATGGTTTCGAAGAGCCTCTGGTCAGATTTGGTTTGGATACTGTATGTTTCACGTAACCTCTGGGAGGAAGTAAATTTGGACTTCTACTCCGTAAACTTCAGGTATTTGGGTTCTCTTCTATGGATTTTCCCAGGAAATTTCCAGTTCCTAAGATCAAAGGAAAGTCTGAGTTTCTCCAAATTCATGCTCTTCTAGTGGATTCAATCCATCAGACCACCGAGGCAAACAAGCAATTCACTCCTTTTATTGACACATCTATTCCCTCGCAGGGAAATTCCTGACACAGTTTTGATGAAGTCAAGGGGCCTATAATAATGCTGGGGAGGGACTTTTCATTAGGGACTGTAGTGAGTGGACAAGGGTTAACGGGTTCAAACTTAAAGAGGGGAAGATTAGATTGGATATAAGGAGGAAGTTGTTTACTGTGAGGGTGGTGAGGCACTGGAATGGGTTGCCCAGGGAAGCTGTGAATGCTCCATCACTGGCTGTGTTCAAGGCCAGGTTGCGCAGAGCCTTGGGTGGCATGGTTTAGTGTGAGGTGTCCCTGCTCATGGCAGGGTGGTTGGAACAAGATGATCTTAAGGTCCTTTCCAACCCCAAATATTCTATGATTCTAAGTCCACAGTGCTTGCAACTTCCTTTTTAAATCCAGTCTAATATCACAGGGAAATTTAAGTTCCTCTGCGATGGGGTATAAGAGTTGTGTCGCTAATTTGACTGTACATTTTATGGTCTATACTGAACTTCTAAGTCTCCATCAGCCTCCCACATCAGGTACAGTGCAACCAAAGTTTTCAAAAGGTGAAGTGCTTTGTTGTTGGCAGGCTGTTTTACTGGGCAAAGGGGAGCAAGACCCTGTGTAACACTTCACATTTCCCAATTTACATGTCCCAAAGTGTAACCTCTCCTTTAAACATTAAATTCAGTTTTGTTTTCAGATTTTATCAACATTTTTAAGAGTATCCTCTGGGTAAGTACTTTCTGCAAGAGATTTCTCGTGTGCCAAGTTCCCAGCTTACAGCCTTCTCTGACAGCCTGACTGCAAGTGTCAGCCACAGGTTGCCATTTTAGAAGCTGCAACATAATATTATTCTCAATAATTGGTAAGTTTTAGCTTTAGCAGGAATAATACAAATCCTGCAACCACCTTCTATAATCCACTGAATGCTCCAGGAGCCTCCATGCTGTTACCCACACACAGCAGGCACAGAACCAGTTGTACTTTATAAGAAAGTGCTGTAATTTTGCCCACCACAGTTTAGTCAACTTTTTCTTTTTCTTTTTTTTTTTTTTTTTTTAGGAAAATTATATGTGATTTTAAGGGTCATGATTTCCATTATCTCATTTTAAACAAATGAGGTTGAGTATTTGTTCGACTCTTTGAAACACCAGGGTCACAGTCTGCTTGCACACAAAGCAGCTGAAGAGAGTTTTAAGTATACATCTCCCCCTAAGGGTTTATTTTCATCTTGTTCAGCATACTGGCAGCGTAGGTCGTCTTTTTTTTTTTTCAATATGAAGTATGGTACTTAACATTTCTGTGACGACTTCACCATTTTCCTCTTCTTCCTGGAATTCAGAAAACTTAATGTATCACTGACTTTCTCTTTTCCCTTTAATGAATCTCATCTGTTTTGTGGGGATATGCAAAAGCCTAACCCATCCAGAATTCGTCACAAGCATTTTTTTGTTTTCCCCAGTAAAGAGAAGGAACGCAAGCAATGTAAAAGCTTCTTCTGGCCACTTAGTTACATCTAATTTGCACCTGAAATGTCTAGTTAGAGATAATCTGCTACTGTTGGTTTCTGAATAGTGGAATCACTGCTGAAAAAATAAGTCAAACCAGGACAAACAGAAAGAAAAGCTATATTGTCCAGAGCTGTAGATGTAGCAAAGCATAAATTATGGCTGATGAAATACCTCAAAATCCCGAACAGGCAATTAGCATTTGATTGTAATCACTGGTGGTGGGGGACATTTTGAGCAAGATCCAATCTCCCTTGCTTTTCCAACATGCAGTTTAAATGCAGTACAGATTCCTGAAGGTGGGAGCCTAGTACACCTCTGGCAACCTAGGCTAAGAGTTGGGCATCTCCAGAGAGCATTGTAGAGTGCACAGAATCGTGCCTTACATCAGTTGCTGCATGTCTATCCACACTAATGCTTTCCAATCAGCCACGTTAGAATGGTTGACCTTAAAATATATGCTTTTCTTTTTATTCTTTAAGCAGAAAGAATAATGTAGGATTGCAGGATTTTCAGAAAAATGCATTTTTGAAAAATCTACAATATTCAGTTAGTGTGAATTCTTTTGCTGGCTTCACACATGCAATGTTTTTTTTTGTCAAGGTCTAGGATGTAGCGAGGTAGAAAAGTCCTACCCCTTAGCTATTGACTGTACTGGAAATGTGCTTTCCCTGGTTCCTTCCAAAGTAAACCCCAAAAAGACCTAGATGGCAAAGGGGGGTGACACTTGTCCTTGTCAAGACACAAGGGAGACTTGGGTACGGATCTGTAAAACTAAGTGCTCCCACCTTACCCTCCTCACTAGCTGTCCTTGTTGAGAGGATTCCCACCAGGCAGCAGGAGACTTGAATAGATACAGGGTCATTTTGCTTTGCCTTGGACTTACAGGGAGAAAAGGGGCCACATTTATTCACTCAGGTAGATGGTGCAGGAGGAGAGAGTGGGTAGGAGAGAAAAACCTTGCTCAAGTGCAGACACAGTGACCTTCTCCAGATTTTCTTTGGTTTTCTTCACTTTTTAGGGTGGGGTGAGAGATGCCAGAGCATGCCCCAGGGATCTCCAGCTTGTTCTTTACTACCATGAGTCAACTGATACCCTAGGGAGAGATGATCTGCCTGAAATCCCTCTGAGGCTATCAGGAGTCTGCATTCCTTTAGGCCTGAAGGAAATAAGTTTAAGAGTCTCTGGAGAAAGTGTGAAAATTAGCATTCAGCTCTGTAACTGTATGTCCTTCCTCGCAGTAGCAGGACCTCCTGCTCAGAGACATTAGGGTAGTGAATTTTCAGCCATTATGTGCAGTGGAAAAGACAGTGTGATGAAAGACTTTGATTCTCCACCAGAGACCACATACAAACATACACACACACACACCCCCCCCCCGCTTTTACTTCCAGATAACTAATAGGTGGTAATTAATAGGATCAGTCTGTAAAATCCCCTTTGGGGCTTGATCCAAAAATGATTCAATACCATGTGTTCTACTGGGTGTATGTGGCATGCAGATATTCAACACATTGGTTGCAATTGTCTGTAAACAACCAATATTTTTTTTTATTTTTATTTTTATTTTCCTCTGAGGGGAGAAAAAAGTGTCTATTGATGAAATTCTCCATTATAATTTTAACGTTTAATTCCCAAGGTCTGAGCAATTACTTTCCTTTTTCCTCTGATATCTGATGCCCTTTGGCTGAGTTGCAGATTAGCAAACATGGGTACTAAATTTAGTAGAATTAGTGCGCCTAAGTTCTAATTAAACTAGTAGTGACAGGTGCCGTCTGCTCTGAATTTACGGGCTTTCCAAGAAGCTGCATCGGATACAAGGGCCTTCTGATTGTAATCCCCAATTCAGCTACATGGGATGGAGTAGCATCTTCCCTGTGTTACCTTCTCTGTGAGGTTCAGTGCCAATCTAAAGAGGACCAGTGGATTCATAGCCTGGAAATAAAGCCACACTCAGCAGTCCCAAGGGGGAGGTATCACAGCACTTGGGTTTTGTGCTACCTGGATCTAAGTCCAGAAAAACATGCCCCTGACGCAGATCACCTCATTTCTTTGGGGCTCACATTTGAAAGCGTCGTTCTGCACCGCTTCAGAAATAGCAGCATTGGTGTAACCCAGCAGCCGATGTGCTCAGTATGCAAACAAAAAAGATAATTTCTCTGTTATTGCTGCAGATGCAGTTTAGGGTCACTAAATTCAACTGCGGTCTTTATTGTTTTTCTTTTTCCTTCTCACAAAAGATGGCAAAAATGAAAATTTCTACTCTCATTTGTATAAGAGCAATGACATTCTTTCAAATTACATCTTTTGGTGACACCATGGAAACCTCTGGATTCTAAAAGCATTTGAACAACATAATTCACTGGGAATTGCAAAAACAATTCTGCTGGTGTAACAGGGGAGAGAACTCAACTTGCTCTTCTTGAAAGCAGAAGTAATGATCTTAAAACAAATTAACTCCAACAAACAAAATCCTTAGTTGGGATTGTACTCACTTGAAGTGAAATTCATGTCTGGTAATGATCTACTACAGAATGTACCAATTAAGTCCTGGTTGAGTGCTCAAAATAGGTCTTCAAGATGCACACGTTTTGTGCTGATCCTCTCTATGGGAGAGAATTGTGCTCCAAATTCTATTTGTTTGGTGAAACTAAGAAAAAGCTAGCAAGGCTTCCCATGGGTCCTAAGCTTACACTTTCACAGCTCACTCAAGCTGTTGGCATATTGTTGAATAATTAAGGAATGGGTATAAATATATTTTTGACGTTTAGTTTGAATGCACTGTCAAGATTTTAATGTACTGTGTAGATGTATGCAGCTGTGTGTTGTAATTGTATGGCTGTCTTAAATTTTCTGATTTATCAGGTGCCTTTGCAACAAGCAAAGAAAACCAGCATGTCCCTTTTGATCCTTTCAGACAACTCACACTACGCTGTCAGCAAGAGCAGAAATCATAGAAGAAGAATAGTTAGGGTTGGAAAGGTCCTTAATACCATGTAGTTCCAACACCCTGCCATGAGCAGGGACACCTCACAATAAACCATGCCACCCAAGGCTCTGTCCAACCCAGCCTTGAACACCACCAGCAATGGAGCATTCATAGCTTCCCTGGGCAACCCATTCCAGTGCCTTACCACCCTTGCAGTAAACAACTTCCTCCTTATATCCAGTCTAATCTTCCCCTCTTTAAGTTTGAACCCGTTAACCCTTGTCCACTCACTACGGTCCCTCATGAAGAGTCCCTCCCCAGCATCTCTATAGGCTCCCTTCAGATACTGGAAGGCTGCTATGAGGTCTCCATGCAGCCTTCTCTTCTCCAGGCTGAACAGCTCCAACTTTCCCAGCCTGTCTTCATACGGGAGGTGCTCCAGTCCCCTGATCATCCTCGTGGCCCTACTCTGGACTTGTTCCAACAGTTCCATGTCCCTTTTATGTTGAGGACACCAGAACTGCACACAATACTCCAAGTGAGG
>JARCZZ010033856.1:0-26263 GCA_030323915.1 Brotogeris chrysoptera
GGGCAGGATCACCTACTTTGACCTGCTGGTTATGCTCCTTTTGATGCAGCCCAGGATACGGTTGGCTTTCTGGGCTGCAAGTGCACACATGTTCGTTTTTTCATCAACCAACACCCCCAAGTCCTTCTCTGCAGGGCTGTCCTGAATCTCTTCTCTTCCCAACCTGTCGCTGTGCCTGGGATTGCTCCCACACAGCTGTAGGACCTTGCACTTGTCATGGTTAAACTTCATCAGGTTGGCATCAGCCCACCTTACAAGCGTGTCAAGTTCCCTCTGGATGGCATTCCTTCCCTCTAGTATATCAACCAAACAAGACAGCTTGGTGTCATCAGCAAACTTGCTGAGGGCGCACTCAATCCTACTGCCCACATCGACGACAAAGATGTTGAACAAGACCGATCTGAATACCGATCCCTGAGGGACGCCACTCGTTCTTGGTCTCCAGCTGGACATTGAGCCATTGAGCACTACTCTTTGCGTGCGGCCGTCCAGCAAGTTCTTTATCCACCGAGTTGTCCACCTATCAAATTGATGTCTCCAACTTAGAGACAAGGATGTTGTGTGAGACACTATCTTTACAACTTAGGTTTAAATAGAAGTTCCGTTGTTTCAGAGGATTTATTTGCTGTGCCCATTGCATAAGCTTGGAAATGCTGTTTTGTCTTCACAGACGCTGTCATTTCCATATGAAGATTCATTGGAGAAGGGTGGGGACTCTGGGAGGATCCAGCTGGGTGGAAACATTGAATAAAGAAAATAAAATGGTTTGTGCTGTATTTCATGTGTACTTATTGAGCCTCACTTTTTCTGTCATTTCAGGGAGGTTATAGAAAAGAAGCCAGAAAAATTTAAAGTTCAGTGTTTGACAGACATCAAAAATTTGTTTTATCCTAATACAGAACCCTTTTATGCTGCCTTTGGAAACAGACCTGCTGTAAGTAATAGCTGAATTTATTTCTATTGCAAAGAACAGAAAAGTTGCTGTTATTTCATGGTTCTGTTGAAGCTAGAAGCTTTAAATGGGAGTTGAGATATTTTATTAGGCTCCACATGAAGGAAAATACCAAGGTTCTTCCTTAAAGATCTTGCAATGGAGGATGCAATCAGGGATGGAATAGCAGCAAAGTGACTACATTATATTTAGTTAGCAGTTAAGCTTGTCTGAAAACACTGATCTCATTTTAATCCATACTGATACAGTGTCAGTTAGATACATTTGGACAGTCAGAACATCTTTCAGATGCATGTTGGTCGGACTTCAAATTCTAAGTATGCTCAAAAGGACTTGCATGTTCTACTGAAATCAAAAAGTTTTACTTTGCATAGGAAGTGAAATGTTTCACATGGAGAGGGGAAGACAGATCATCTTCGGCCATTTGCAGGCTGTATAATTGGACTATAGGCTTTTCTTAGTCCTGTTCTAGCCCCAGAATTATTTTATTTATACAGAAAAGGAAAGTCTCAGTGCCTAGGGCAAAGGCAGCAACCTTGGCATGTGATTATCCTGTCTTATAAATTGTTAGCTTGATCCAAGAGGCTGTTTTGACACAGGCAGCTAGCAGTCTTCCAGACAATTTCTGGATTTGATTGCTCTGTTAGATTGTGGCATGTATTCTTCCCAGTGGATTTTTGATGTAGCCATGTTGGGGTGTGTGTGTATGTGGAGTTGTGGAGGGTTGGTTTTTTCGTTGTTGTTGGTTTTTTTTGTTTTTTTTTTTTTTTAAATTTTTTTTTTTTTTCAGAAGGGAGTAGTATAGAGATCTTCATAATATTGTTAAAGTGTCAAGAGACTTTCAAATCTGACAGTAGGCACTCTCACTTTTTAGTTTACCAGTGTAGATTTTACTATAGGTGCCTAAGAAAGGATAAAGGTTTTGATTTACTGGAAGTCTTTGAAAGCATCCTGTTTTCAGAAGGTGGTATATAGAAAATCTACTTCTTCAGATGTTTACAGTTTCATTGGGCACCTAAGTTTAGATGCTAACTGCATTAGGTAGATAGGTCCCTTATTTGTGCCCAGGAGCTCCACAGAGCATTTGATACTTCAGCTGTGCATTGTCAGGTAATATTTCCTGTTGAAACTGATATATGGTGTAGTAACATGTAACAAGAAACCTGGCAACACCTTTGTGGTGTTTATGGCTAAGGATCATTGGCATACTGCTTGGGTGTATCCACTCTGTTCTGAAAGCTAAACCCCGTTAACTGTTTGCCTCTGTCCTGGCCATGCCATTAGATCTGAAGAGGGTGGTTCTTCATCCTTTGTATTTCCTAGTATGGTTAGCCAGAGAATGCTCCAGTTGGTTACATTGTTCTTTAGTTGGTGCAGAGAAATGGGACACCTGGAGAGTGAAATTTCAATACTCATGGACATTACTTGTGTAACCAGTGCATGGGCTTCCAGGGTTCTTGAAATGACTGCTGTTAACTTTTGTTCAGTTATTTAATTTTTTTTGAGCAGTCTTTATAGAGATAGAAATAATCTTTGTATCTTCATTAACGTTCCAGTCTTCCACCATCTCAGCTTTTTAAACCATGATTTAGATGACTAAAATGGAAGCTTGTTTTTGCTCTTATCTTATGGGTGTTATTTTCATCTTTGCTTTTGTCAAGCTTTTCTTCAGACCAGATCAAAACTTACTCATTGCTTTCCTTAGCAATTTGAATTTCTTAGATGTATTTCTTACTTCTAACTGTACTTCCCCGAGTTGCATCTACATTACCTGCTGGGGCTCACAGCTGCTATTTTGGCATGTATTCCTTGATTTCTGTTCTTTTTCCTTTGCTCTGCCATGCTGTCAATACATGGCACAAATCCGAACTCAGGAGCCAAGAGATGTTTCCAGGAGTTTTAATGTAGACACAGTTGTCATGACTTCCTTTAGTTTGTAAGGACAAGGTCACAGATCGCTGTATTAATGTGTCAATTATGTTTTAACCTCTGTACATTGTTGCAAGATACTCGGTGCAATGCACTCAGGAAATTATATATTCTCTGAAAGCAAAATGAAAGTGCAAATGCTTTTACGATAAATATCATTAGTTTTTTTATTGAATGTTATTTCTGTGTTAATAGAAGTTACTGAAAAAAATTAACATGGTTTTGATCAATAGTTTAAACTGAACTGGCAAACTCCTTACCTAGCTGCAAATTGTTCCATGGGCATTTGTTATACTGACCTCTTTTGTAACATAATGGAGAATTACTCATACACAATAAGTAGCTAAATTTAGTACCAATACTATGGAAATATGTTCTTCTGTGTAATATCTTTCAGCAAGAATAAACCTTATTGTGCAAAGGCAGAGTCATGATTTATTTTTTATTTTCTGTTTAGGATGTTTATTCATACAAACAAGTGGGGGTTTCTTTAAACAGGATATTTACAGTTAACCCCAAAGGAGAACTTATACAAGAGCATGCAAAAACAAACATCTCATCGTAAGTAATCTCTTATACCTAACACCTTATTGACTAAATTAATGTGCTAACTAATTTATGAATCAAGTCAGCCAAAGGTGCATTTGATTTTACTAACAACAGATTCCTTAGAAACAAAACATTAAAATTTTTTGAATACAATACAGAATTTCCACTTTCCTTCAGTTTAACTGAAGGAAAAAAAAATTTGTCAGAAACACAAAAAAAAGTAATTTAATATATTCTGTCTACTTTAATCATGTAAAGGAATTATCAGTGTATAGTTTAGTCTGCATAAAAATCATAGAATCATATCATAAAATGGTTTGGATTGAAGGTGACCCTAAAAGTCATCTAGTTCCAACATCCCTGCCATAGGCAGGGGCACCTTCCACTAGATCAGGTGGCTCAAAGCCCCGTCCAGCCTGGTCTTAAGCATGTCCAGGGATGGGGCATCCACAACTTCTCTGGGCAACCTGTTCTAGTGCCTTACCACCCTCTTACTGAAGAATTTTTCTTAATATCTAATCTAAATCTACCCTCTTTCATCTTAAAGCTATTCCCCCTTGTCCAGTTACTACATGTCCTTGTAAAATTCCCTCTCCAGATTTCTTGTAGGACCCCTTTAGGTAGCTAATTTCCTGAAACTATCTACCTTTTCATGGTCTTTTCAAAATGTCCTTGTTCTGGAGCTCCTATCTAGAAGGGCCTGAAAATCTAGATAGGGCTAAGGGCTTCTAGCACAATGCTTAGGCACTGTAGTGCCTAACACTAAATGGAACACTAAATAGAAATGGTTTTCAGTAGTGTTTAGTATGTCCTTAATTGAAGGGGAGCCATACATGTATAAACCAGAAATAATTGATTCAGCAAGGAGCTGCTTGAGCCAAGCTGGAGGGAGATGGAGAAGAAAGATATAGGGCTTGAATAGTTTAGCACGTGATCTGGGAGGAAAAGGGTATCTGTTTCTTACTAGGTATCGTTGCTTAGAATGAATGGATTTTTTTATCAGAACTGGGAATCCTCTCTGGGAACTAGACTGTAGATTGAGTTCAGTTTTCTTCATTTGAGGAGGGTGACTTGTTCATGCAAGAGTAGCCATTCCTTAGTGGTTGGGGACTTAGGAAAATTCAAAGATCTTAAATCGTTCAGCATTCTTTTTATTTGTTTATTTTCCAGGTATGTGAGACTATGTGAAGTGGTAGATCACATTTTTCCTTTGCTAAAACGAAGCCATTCTTCAGACTTTCCTTGTTCTGATACCTACAGCCAGTTCACCTACTGGAGAGAACCTCCACTACCTTTTGAAACTCAGGATGAACATCCACCTTCAACAGCCACTTAGCTGCATCTCCAAACTGCTGGCCTCAGCTCAAAGAATGCGTTAGCTTGTAATGAAAGGCCACCACTTGGCTTTTGCTGTTGACAGTTCAGCTGGAATCTGTGATGTTGTGAGCATTGTATTTATTTTGCTGTGAGCAAATTTAGAAATGCAATTTTTCACATTTCCAGATGACAAGAAGGAGTCTTACTAGGAACAGGAGTTGTGTTTCTGGCTCTTCATCCAGCTTCTCAAATTGTGCCATTCAGTTTCAGTATTTAAGGTCAAATCAAAATGAAGCAGTGTTGGAGTTGCAGTTAAACCTACCATAAGTTTGTAAAGTGGTTCTGTATCTTCTCTGCAACACTGAAGTCATCTTCCATCTCATCAGAACCCCTGCAAGTAAAGTAAGGGAGCTGAAGGTGCTCACCGTTCCTGACATCATCTGGTGACACGGACTGGGATTACAATCCGTATGTCAAAATTATTTCCTCTGAAGGAGCAAATGATTCTTCCTCTTTCCCCATACTTGACCAACAGCTGTTTGTGTGAGTTAATTACTAGATCCTCAGCTGTTGTAAATCAGTGTAGCTATCAAAGCCAATTGAGCTGTGTTAATTGATTTATTCCAGCCTGTTGTTTTGACATGGTTACACTTTTCTGAGGAAATAAATCATGTGTAGTCTAAGAGAAAGCAAATGGAATAAGATGGCTGGATTCTGGCAGTCTTTCTTAGTTTGAGAAGTACCATGCTTCAAGAATAGCTATTTGGAATAGCTATTAAGGTAAGTGTGCAGGCTGCTTTGCATAGTGCCTATCTTACTGAAATCAGTGATTTTCAGTAGTCATCTTGCAGAATGTGCTGAGGTTCAAGAGCACTGAGGATTTGTCAAAATGGAATAGTTTTATTTGAAACAATATTTTGGCTAAAATGTGAAATTTGATGCTGGTGAATGATGCTTCTCAGGTTTTTACTGTATGGAATTTTTTGTTTTGTATCATAAATAATGGATACTTTTAGTGCAATTTACTCTCTTCTAAGATAATGAAATATTTTTTGTGGAGTTTGTTTTTTTTTTTCCCCCCCCTTGTTTGACCAGACACAAGCTGTAGATACTGTTTTTGCTACCTGCTTTTGACAGCCTTAAGACTTTAACTGTGCGTGCTAAAAGCAATACTGCAGATCAGTTGATAACGTTTTCCAAATGGCCTGCCTTTACACAGTGCAGTACTTTACTTAAAATGTAGACATCAAGTGACCATATGCCAGATGATTCTCAAATGTGCTTGTAGCTGGGGAAAAAACTTTTTTTTTTTTCCTTATAAAGTATGTTTAAAAGTCTGAAACACTGAAAATGGCATCATGGGATTCTCTATGTTATATTTCAGTATGGCTGAACAGTGGTTCACAGGCTGTAGTCTCTGCCAGCTTGTCATCTGTGAGGCTGTGGTACATGTTTTGCAGCTGCTTTTTAGTGTTTTTCAGTTAAGAGTTTAATAATAGGGAGGCAGAGTGGTCCAGGAGAAATTTTAAGATGTGATTGTGGTTGGTTAGCACCTGGAAGATTGGCAACAGCTGCTCTGTGTCACATTTGTTCTGTTTCACCAAGTTCTGGGTTTGCATATCAAGAGTGATAGCAATGTAGGTAATGATGGAAATTCTGTAATAGGGGTTTTCTAACTTTCAGTGCTGAACTTTATCTGTGATGTCAGGGGCCAATTTGTGATTTCTCTGTGCCTTCAATAGTAATGGATATAAGTGCAATCCTGTATACAGCTGCAGTGTGCAGTGGTAAGCTCTCTCCAAGTCTTCCTTTCCACATGAATGTTGCTGCTTCAGGCACGATGCATGCCCACTTTGGAGATACCAGGATTAGATAAGCATGAAGAGAAAGAATTGCATGTTTAACAGCCCATACTTGATTATACCCTCTTGAAAGTTTAAGGAAAATGCAAGTATCTTAAAGATGGAAGAAATGTGGTATGGATTTTCTGATAGGCAATCAGTAGGGATTGCAGGTTGCCAAACTGGTTGCATTTCTAAATATAGCTACACTTTAAGTATCTACTAATACTTGCAATTAGTGATTGAATAAGTGGATGAATATATTAACTGCATCATATTTCTATTCAGTTTTAGTGAAGGCCTATTTCAATCCATTCATTATGCAAAAAAACCCAAACCAACCCTTCGGTGTGGAGAGAGGCTCTCAGTTCTATGGTAGATAACATCTGTTTTCTAAGGTACCATATATAGTAGCTTCCACCAGAAAAGACGGTGCCTAAAAGTTCTCCGCAATTAAAGCCTGTGATGTATTTATTTATGACTTACTAAATAACTAATCCAGGGTTGGTTGTTGCCATTAGTATTTCAAACCACATGATAGTGCGAATGGGTGGTCTTTTTAATTCAGTCAGACTCGCAGGCGCGGTGTGGTGCTGGTACAATAACCCTGAGACGCTGTGGAATCTGTGTCATGGTGTTTTTCAAGACTTGGTTAAACAGAGTTACGGCTGACTTGATCTAGTTTTGGCAATCATCTGCTTCAAGCATGAAGTTGGACTGGATGACCTCCAGGGGTCCCTTCTGACCAACATTTCTGTGATTCTGTGAGGTTAAATGCTTTACTTCTGACATACTGTGTACCCCTTTGTATCTGAAAGCTGAAATATAACTGAACAGTGAAATGAGTGTGTGTTTCTATAATATTTATCAAATCTGCTCATGGAAAAGACATGAAAATCAAAGTTTTGGCTTGGTATAAACATCACCATGCTTTTTCAGGTAATATAAGACCTTTTGATTTGGTAGTGGAACAATTTTATGCATGATATTTAAACTGCTTTATTAATTCATGTGGAAGAAAAAGGGATGGTTTAATAAATTCTTACTCTTTCTGTGAAAGAAAAAAAATTCAGCCTTGCTTGCAGTGTAATGCTGGTTTCTGTTACAGAATCTTTGGCTAACATAAATATGCAGACACATTAAATCACAGTATATTCTATTTATACAATACACATAAACTAGAATGTGCAGCAGTTAGGAGTGAGTAATGTTTATTTTCTTGAAGCTGATGACCATACTGCTCCAGCTGCGTTATGTGAGGGGAAGAATACCACACTTCTTGTATTAGCTAGGTTGAAGATAGAATCTTGCTGCTATAATTTAGGGAGGGAGTAGAAAGAGGTTATTGGATATTTTTTATTTGTAGACATGATTATTCAAAGCCTATTTATATATAGTATTTACTCTATACATGTATACGCTACTGTAATGATGAAAATCATTTTAACACCTTATTTTTATCTGCTGGATGCAACAAGGGTAGAAATATATATTCTAATAAAGGCAAATATCATTTTTTCCCTGACTTCTCTATTTTTCTGCATGTTTTTGATAATGGCAGAGTGCTCTTGCAGAACTGATGAAACTCTGTAAAGCGTGGCTTTTCTAGCTCCAGTCTCAGTTGCCTACCTCTTCTCAAGGCTAGCGTGTGTAAATTCCAGTGCTTGCAAAACTTTTGCTGTTCAGCTACCACATTTGACCCAGAGCTTTTCAAGTGGGAAGAGTTTATTGAGGGAACCAGGGCCAGGATCTCGGCTCTGGCTGTTCTGGGGTATGGGAACAGCACCTGGGAGCCAAGAGCAGCCAGAAGGGAGCTGGAGCAAATTGGACCAGTCTGGAATCCTGCCCCAGCCCAGAATTGTTTTGAATCTTCCTTTTGTCTAATTCCTAGTGTGACCGAAGGGAAAAGTAGCTGTCTGTTTTGAATGAGAGTGTTGTCATTCATGGCAGTGAGAGCAGATAGTTTTGTGGGGTGTTTCTTTCCTATTTTTCTTTCTCCTCCTCCTTGACATTGCCTATTCTGCTGGTGGGAAGCATTACCCTTCCCTCCTGTCCCTGAGAACACAGCCCTGCCTTTTGCTCCCTCTGCCGGGTTTGCTGGGCAAACGCTGCAGCGTGATGATCCTGCAAGGCTTGTGTTAGCTAGTATGAAAACAGAGATGTTTGAGGTTGATAAAGCACAGCGGCAGCTCAAGTTGTGTGTTAAAAATACAAGAGCAGCCGTATTTGGGCAGCCTGCAGTCACTGCTTCTTCAGTCATCTCTATTTTCTGTACGTCTCTGGCTTGTATAAACATTTACACTGGGAGCTCTAGAGACAGGCTTTGAAATGAAGGTGCCTTTTTAGTTGAAAGTCAGAGAAATAGTGCTTTTGCATCAGCAAACCAAACTTTATAAGGACATATTCATTGCTCCTGGAATAGCCCGTTAACACTAGAAGTAGAAAAGTCCGAGGGAGCAAGCCGCCTTGGGAGCAAAGACCATAAAGTTGTTGGGTTGGGTCTTTTTTTGATGCCATGGGGATTATTCCCAAAATACAACAGTAAATTTTTCTTTATAAATAAATAGTTTTCATTCAATATACATTGCACATGCCATCAAGTACCTCAGGACAGGTCATTGCAAGATGCAGAACGCTGCTGGTGCTAAGAGCTAGTGCCTTAAAAATATAACTAATACAACTTTCAACTCTTCTGTGAATGCATAAAAGGGTGAAGCCTGGAGGGAGTTCTTGGTATAGGGCTGTTTAGGGGTTGGTTTCAGTATTGTTTTTTTATTTTCATGAAAGCCCAACAAAGTATGGTGGTGAAGGGGTTATACACACAGAGCCACACCCTCAGGTAGCCCTAACTCTTTTTTGCTTGCAGTTAAATCCAGCCTTTTATTTCTGTAACATGTTGGAGATATGCAGGGAAAGGGCTAATTGTAAATGGAAGGTGGGAGACTGGCTCTGAAGAAAACCCAGCAGTGGTGCAGAGGAGTTAGGGCTGCAGGATGCTTTGGGGAAGAGATCCTCATCAAGACCTTTACAGCCATTGTGATTTGAGGGACAAAAGTAAAAGCAAAATGAGAAAGGGGTTTTCTAGGAGGAACTAGAGAAAGGGAATAAAAACACAGCAAAGAGCTAAAACACAGCTTCTTGTTTCCACCTCTGTACCTAGGTACCATGTCAAGCACTGAGAACTGCCTTTTCCCTCTTAAGCAGTCTTGCCTGGTCTCCCATGTGTCTGCATTGCGCAGGAGAGGTGAGAAAGCCATTTTGGTTTCATTTGTGAAACGAGAGTATAACACTGACCAAAAGGAAATCTATGGCCAAATGTCCTAGGGCGTATGCTAACAGCAAAACAAAGTTGCAATTGCAGCTAAATTTTAAGCTTAGGTAAGGACTAGGGCTTCTTCATTTTTTCATGAACTTGGGAAACAAAGCTTTCACCTGCAGGATATACACCTCTATCGTACCATCCTTTCAATAAGGCTTGCTTTGGAAAATAAATATAGACATAATTTATAAGCCTATTTAAGCACATGCTTAAATCACCCCTCCCTGCGCTGAAACGTAGGCACATTCTGAACCACTTTGCTGGAGTAAGCCAACTATTGCCAAGGGAACTGTGTACCAAGGAGATACGGTTTCCAAGCTGAAGAATTGATCTGGCTTTTCTAATGGTTATCCTTGGACTGGTTTTTAGCCTCCAGCGCTGTCAGGTGTCCTGCCTGCTGCCAGCAATCTATTTATTGATACAGGAAATCCATTTTGCCTTGCCTTGGTTTTAATGAGTTTTGCAAGCAAGTGGCCCCTTCCTGTGACTCATTCTGTGTTTTCTGAGCGGGAGATTGTGGTTTTAAGTTTCACATTGGAAAGTAACCGCTGTGTCTGCTTTCCTTGTCTCCTGGAATCTCAACAAGAGGAATACATTTTGGAACAAAGAAATGTAAATGGAGTAGAACAGTTCACGTTTCCTTGCAGAATTGTGTAAACATCCTTCTATTCAGGACAGTTAAAAAGACTAGCGCAAAGTGAAAATAGGTCATGTTTTAGAACAACAGCTTAATCTTAGAACATTGCTGTTAACACAGGCAAAAAAAAAAAAGACATTTTCCCTGACATCTCAATGTGTGTTGGCCCTTTGATTTATAGCCAATAAATATCCAAAAATTAAACCACGGAGTCCTTTCTCTGATCTTAGTGACGCAGGAACAGCTCTATTAACATCTGGTTGTCTGCTCAGGTACGCACAGCTACAACTATGACCTGAAGGGTGAATAGTGAGTGCTACAGATTTCCATCCAATTCCTGGTCCCATTTATCCCTTTAGGATACTGGAAACAAAGACGTTCGAGATGTGGATGTATTTGTTTCTGACTTTTGCCAAAAATATGGTGGCGGAAGGAGAGGGTTAGGGTAAGCTTGGACCGTTAGTACTGAAAACTGAGATTTACGTTAAAAGCAGCCATAAATACATCAAAACCAATGACCAGGACAGTTTCCATTCCCTATTGCTAGACACAGCTATTTATATTTCAGGCTCAGTGGCTATGTCTGCACAGATAAATCGCTGCCCAGTGTAGGGCAGGAACCAACCGTTCTATGGCCCCCTTGCCAACTGGCACACTTTGGCCAGTGTCCAGCTGCCTGCCTGCCACGTTGGGATAATCACTGGCCTCTGCTGACCCTCACGCTGTGCTCGGGCATTGCCTGGGGGCCACTGGCTGGCTTGGCCCAGAACCATGCTGGGACCATGGAGGCAGCATCCTGGATGGCCAGTTGTGTGCCACAGCCTGGGTTTACACCCTGCTGGTTTGCTGACATGTCCATGCTATACCTGGGAAGAGCTGGCTCTGTGTCCTGGGTCCAGGCCATAGCTGCTTTCCCATCATGTGTCCAAGCTGGCTGGATAAGATATTGTTGCCTCTCCTTCCACAGGTTTTGGGATGAGCTGGGATCTCCCTATGGGCTTGAGAAAGTGCTTCAGTTCTTGTGTAGTCCACCTAGATCTCAAGAGGAGGCACCGTCTAGTCCTGAACTGCTTTCACCTCTGTGCAATATTAAAGCATGTTAGGGAGGCTGAGATGATCCCTGCAGTCATGAAAAAAAAAAGCTGGAAAAATCTAAAGGCTCTGCTAGCACAGGCTTCTTAGAGACAAAGTGGGAATGGGGATGCACAGGAGGTCATAAAATAAACACATTGGGAAAGCAGGAGTTCAGCAGATCATGTTAAAAAGGTGACCTTCCAGTTACACATCTCAACTCTCAAGTTTAAGCTGGCAGAGACAACAATTGGAAGTGAAAATTGTGAAGCTTAGAAACTGAAGCAGCTTTACTGGGAAAGTACTGAGATGAAAGAAAGAGGGGTACCTGGAAGGTACTCTCCTGAAGGGATGCAGATATCATGTGAAAATACAATGCCCTGTACTGTGGACTTAATTTCTGATCTATGTACTGTATGAATGGAAGGAACATGAGAAATGTCTGTTTCTCAAAGTATGATGGGATGGGGTAGTTTTCATGGGGGGGTTAGGTGTTTGGTTTATGTTGGTAACAGATTTTACTAAAATACAGTGACTTAGGGAGCAGTTCAGCTATTCACACCCTGTTACCTCCTACAGCACATCCTGTACAACTGGAGAGCCCGCACAAGTGTTACACCTCCCTGCAAGGCTTGTTTCTTCTATCTCTCTGGTCTGCTCCTCTGCACATATAATTGGTGTGGGATCACTTCCATTTTCTTTGGGCCTAGTAAATTCTCGTAAACCAAGGCTGTGGTTTCATGGGTGACTGATCTGATCAACTGTTTGTTTCTACCTAAAGCACAAGGTCATGCTCCCTGTCTCCTCCTTTGCTCCTCCTGATTCTTCACCTCACCCCCTCAAGTACTCCCATGATAGTTTTGTTCTACATTAGTGAGTTAAATGGGCTCTGAGGGAAGCAGGACCTTATGCTTTTGTCCATGTCCCATGAAAGTGCAACCTGTGTTTTACTGTGTCCTCTTCATCCTACACCTGACCTCTTTGTTCTTATAGTAATAGTCGTATAATTGTGGGCAGACCTTTTAAAGTGACATGCCTGGTGTCTATCAGTGAACTTGAGAGCATGGCTGTAACCACATCCAGATGAGACTGTGAGCAGTGACGTACCACAAGTAAGGAAATCACAGGATCAAAACCATCTGCCTGAGATGGAAGGGCTGACTGGGAAACAAAAACCTGGCCCCAAGTCAGGAACAGGATCGAGCCCATGCCCTGCCACAGACATCTTGTGTTGGCTGAGGTGAATCCTTCAATGTGCTTTGTGCCTCAGTTCTCTGTGCACAAAATGGGGATGTTGGCAGTTCTCTGTCCCAGCCATGCCCTGAAGATGAGGCATTAGCACATATGAGATGCTGTGATATGAAACTGGGGCACCAAATAGGTGTTAGTTATTGTAAGAGAGTAGTATACACCAGGGAATCCTGGTTTTTGTGGGCTAAGTCCAAACAGAAGATCTGCTCTTGGGGTCACTGCGTAATGTTTGTTTGCTTGCTGGTTATGTCCCAGGTAATTTTGCAATGCGAGTCTAAATCCTTCAGCCATGCATCCAGTTTGTAATTTAAGCTGCATAATTTTATCTCTGCTTGCTTACACCCACTGTCTCCTGGTTTACACAGGCCATAGCTGGTTTCTGTAAGAGTTGCTGCATTGATTGATATGTGAAACAGGAAGGTAGGATGTTTTAATGTGGAGCGGTATTTAGAGAGATGCAGCATCTGTGTCTAAAGTGAGAGATAGTTACAGGGTTAGACAAGTAGGCCATCAATTACCGGAGACTGAGGTTAGGACCATCTGGCTGTTTGAAACAACACCAGGTGTTAGCAGAAGCAAATTTCCTGTGTTGCAACATAGGAGGAGGGTGGCAGGCAAGGAGCAGCCTTGCAGAGCGAATCTCAGCCATGAAGGAGCCCGCTTCTCCTTTCCCTTTTTAGTGCTCTCTTGTGGGAAAAATACCACTCACAGAGCCTGACACACCTGTGCCCCCTGTTCATGCCTCCCAGGGATGCTCAGGGGAATGTTCTCAGCCAGGGATGGGGTCCCTTCGTAGGGGGTGGGCTTAGCAGGATTTGTACCCACAGAGCTGGCTTAGCCGGCTCTTGGCTTTTAGTCCCAGCTGCATCCTGACCCTTGTTGATGCACCTGAGCACCAACATCCTGCTTTGTACACATACATGGTCCTCTTGAGGCCCTATTGCAGGACACATATTACAAGGTGTCTCTAGTCACATGCAGCCTTGCCTCAGTTTCCCTCCTCACCCCGAACTGCCTCCATCAGCCAAGGGAGCGGCAGCCAAGGGTGGCCTCGTTGCTGGTGGAGACAATCAAGAGGTGCAGAAGGATGGCCATCGCCCACGTTCTGCTCAGGAGAGGAACAAGCACTTACAGCCATTTTCGACCATTCAGGGCTGCTGGGACGTACTTTTTAATAGTCTCTGGCTTGGTGTAAAAAATATTGCTGCATCACCCATGTGTGTATAGTTATATCTGAGCAAGCCCCTCATAAGCAAGTTATGCTGCTTCAAATTTTCTCATGTATACATGACAATTATTGTTTGCATTAAAACCACAAATGAACTGTAATGCTGAAGTTAGTCCAATGTAAAAATTACACTGGTATAAATGTCAGGAAACAATCACGTCTCCCACTAAAGTTGTTCTTACCATACTAAACTATAAGTGCAGCTAAGGCTTGATGAAGGCTCTGGTAAAAGGCAATTTCCAAGGCAAGACCCCCAGCTCAGCAATGTCTTCTCACAGCAAGCAGGCAGGAGGATAAAAAATAGACAAATGCAATCTCAGTAACTGGCAGCAGAATCTGAGAGAAGTTTTTCCTAGTTTCTATTTCTATCAGTGAGAAACAGCTTTCAGGTTTATTTTAAACTTTAATTATTGCACTTTAATTATCTTATGATAGAGGGAAAAGCCTTTGATTTGGTTAGAAATTACGAACTTACGTGAATTCCCCAATAGAACACTGAATTTAGGGAACAGAGCAAAGGTTGCTAAGTGACAGCTATGCAGTTCTGTTATCAGAGCACTTCCAAAGCCCTACTGCAGGGAAGAAAATGAAATAGCTGGGGGCACTGGCGTGTGGGCAGGGTGGGGAGGCTAAAGGGCTTCAGCTCATAAGCAAGCCTGTGCCTATGTATTTTTAGCTACCTGTGAAATACAGGCTGGCTTTCAGAAACTCTGAGTACTTATGACATCCACTGAATAATGGCAGTGGTGAGGTGTCCAGGTCACTGCTGTCCAGATACTGTTGTGAAAGGGGATAATATGGTGTTAGCTCTGGCTGGATTTGAAAACGTGGGTTATTATGCAAATCAGAAGGGCTCACACCATTCATTAAAATGCAGCAAAATGAGCGTTGACTTGGGGATTACGTTTCAAAAATGTAGCTGTGACAAGCACAGAAGTGGAGTTTTGGCTAATGTGAATTTCTAAACATTGCCTTTTGCGAGAGAGTGTCCAGTGGGGAATGCTGCAGGTAACAGCATCAATCATTACTGATAATAATGTTCTGATTGCAGTTCTTAATTAGACAAAAATAAAAATGGAAGATTTCAGCTGTCTGGTCAAATTAGCTACCTGCTGATTTACCTGTGAAACTTATAGGTATGTATTAGTGATAACCACATGCATGACCTTCCGTAGTGGTAAGCAAACACTTCATAAATTCAAGAGGTATAAGCACATAGCCAAATAAAGCCATTGCCTATTTTCAGGAGTGGGATAATAATTTTTATGTTCCTTTTTTTGAGAAACATTTTGTTGTGACTATTTCATATTTTGCACTTAGGGATTAAAAAGTGTTTTAATGACGGGCTATACAAATGTATTGCAATCATTAACTCCTTAAAATGCATTTTAAAGATTTTATGTGACAATTTGTCTGGTGTGGGCTTGTTTTTTTTTTTAATCTGGAATCATTTTACATTAAAAGAAAATCTTATTTGCAAAGCAAATGAAACTCCATCTTCTAAAACTAGGTAAAAATGAGACAGAGACTCAATTTGACTGCTAAATGAGTATATAAAGATAACACATAGCCACAGAATTCTAAGATTGGGTTAGGAAGAAAATATCCAGAAAACTGTATTCACTGCATCAATCCAGCACATTCGCTTTGGTGTTTTGGATGGATTATTGCCTATTACATATTTCTCTCTTCTTTTGCATCCATTCCTCTCTCCTTTCCTGGAGATGTGTACTTGCCTTTCAAATTGTGCTCTTTTCCTAAATGATTTATTCTTACCTTCCTTAAAACCTGCTGGTTTTGCATGCCAGTCTCAGGGTCTATTTCTATTTCAGACAACTATGAGATGGGGTTGCATCAGGCCTGATACTGCCTATATGCTTATCTGCTTCTATGTTGCCAGGAGGCTAGGCTGTAGGGTTGTGGCAGGAACAAAATGATAGCTGCTGGTGGCACCAAGGCTGTCTGCAAGGACTCTATTTATTAACCTCTTGAAAACTGCTGGAGCTGCCCTACCTAAATCAACCCTCAGCCTGCCCAGTCCAGCAACCTGTTTTAGCTAGGAGTAATGATGCAATGGACTTGTGCAGAAAAGCTGTGCAACATCACTTACAAAAATACTTATGAAGTGACCTTTATAAGGGCTTCATATATGAGCCAGATGACTGGTTCCATTTGTAGCTCTAGCCTGGCTTTGCACATACTTTCAACCCCATGTAAGAGCATTTAGGGAACTTGGCCCCAGGCAGCAAAAATGTGGTGAGAGAAGTATTGCTCAGCGCAGCTTAAGCTCAGTTTGGGGCTTATCTAAGCTGCAAGGTGATGCACCTGGCATGGACTTGCTGCGCTGGATGAAATGTGGTCCTGTTTGGGCAACTACCATGGCTTCGGCTTTTCTGTATCACAGCCCAGTGCTGGTGCATGCTGGCCGTGCTAATTGAAACTGTTGAATATGAAAAAGTCAGACCCATCTGCCAAATGGCTCCTCTGCTTGATCGGGTCCATGCAGGCACGTGGTAGCTCATCTGGCAGCAGGTTGCTCCGTGGTAAAACAAGCCTGGCCAGCAGAAAGACAATGCTGGCATGCCCTGAGTGAGTCTGCTCCAGCAGCCAAACTGCTGGTGCCCCAGTAAGTACCCCAAGGTATTTAAGTGTCCCAGGCTGACAGCAGTGGTGGTGAGGATGATTTTGGCCCCTGGGCTGTTGAGTCAATTCCTGTGGCTTATGGGCCATGAGGTTGTTTCAGGTATAGCCCTATGTAAACACCTATACAAACCACTTTTCAAGTGGTCCTGGGTGACACCGTGCAACCACTCTCCTTGCCTTTTTGCTCTGCAGAACGGGATAGAAAACCTGATGCTGGGATCTGCAATACACCCTCCTTCCCTTTGACTTGGTGGAGGGGGATCCAAAAGAAACCAGAGAAAGAAATAAGATCACAACTGTCTTTGATCTGATTGAGAAATGCGTTCTCAAGAATAATATGTGAGAAAGGCATCAGAATTCTTGCCCGCTTAAAATTTCCCATTGTCTTCTAAGCAGCAAATACTTTGGTGTATATTTTGTTTAGCCGGATTCTTTTGCTATGATGGTCTGTCTACACTGACTAAATTCTTGTGCTAATGGCTCCACGATGCTCATTTAAAGATTATAATACATTTATAGTCCACTGATAAAAAAAAAAAAAAAAGCTGTATAAAAGCCAGGTATTAGCTATTATTAAATAAATATAATTTACAGCTTACCACAGTCACAGTGAATGAGATTGACTCACTCATAGGCATTAGGACATTTTTTTCTAGTCTTTGTTTTACGAGACTGTGCATGAAGGATGTTAACTCAGTTGGAGATTTTCTCTTTTACTCAATGCCAAGGTTTTCAGAAGTGACTAATGACTTTGGGTGCCTAACTGGAAACATTGTAATAACGCCTGAACTTCAGAATGGCTGAGCACCCATCATCTGAAATTTAAGTCCTTTTATGGTTGTTTAAATTCAGCTCTCAGATCTGAGATCCTCTAATTCATCAGGAACTCTTGAAAAGCTTGGAAGCTAAGGAAATATATTTAAAAATTTAAGATGCAATTTCCTCCTTAAAAGACTCCCCATACCCAATTTTCCATGTCCTAATATACGTGGAATTAGAAAAAACAAATTGGCAATTATTGAGTGCAATATGCTTTGATTTTATGATAAAGAAATGTTGTGTTTATTTCTTTACTACAGCCTGGTATCCCTGCTTTTCTGATAAATCTTAATATCCATAACCTTTTTTTTTTAAAGAGCATTGTGTCAGTTTTCTAGACCTTCAGCACAAATCAATGCAGTGATTGTGGGAATGAAGTCTGTGTTTTGCAGCGGTGGATGCAGCTCTGTTGTCTGTATACAGGGAGGAATGATTCACAGGTAGTAGGAAGCACAAAAGGCTCTGGGCACCTGGGGATAAAAGTCCCAAGCAGACTGACAGTACTCTTTATTTCATAGACTTTCTGGTGCTGCGCTGCCACAACTCCCGGTTACTTAATGGACATGTATTACCTTTCGCTAACATTGCTTTTGCAGATACTGAGTCAGATATTTGATATCACCTGGTGCAAACTACCATCAGTTGAATGATGCCATTTGACACCAGGTGGGCTTAGTATTTCATTGCTTGCTGGGAGGTGAAGCCTTCCCATAGATAGCTGGAGAGCTCTGGCTGATTATCTCATAAAAGTCAGCTATTACATCAGGCACAGAATAGGAGGAAGTTAGTCTCTTAAATGAATTGTAACTGGAAGCTTTTAGTCTGTCTAGCCAGGCTGTTACCCACAGCTTAGATTAGATCTGATCTTTTTATGCTTCGCTACAGGTTTGCTTTGATTGTCTCCCCATTTTCCAATAAACACTGTAAGAGACCACTGGGCAATTACTGAGGAAGTCCCTGGGAACTGTTTCCAGCAAGTCTGATCCAAGCCGTACAGGGTATAAGGCACTTGCCCAGGATCACATACTCCCAGATACATAGGGCACACAGATGGCTGTTCCCAGAAGTGTATGCCAAGAAGCAAGTTAGCGAGGGGCATGGGAACAGCCTTGTGACGCAGCCAGCGACAGCGGTGGGAAACTGAGGGCTGCAGCTGGAGTGTGAGAAATGAAGCAGTGTGTTTGGTTTTGAAGTGAGAAACCCAGACTCTTTAAAGCACACTGGGCACCACTGAGCGCCCAGTTTTACAGACAGGGCTACACAGAGGTGCTGTGAATCCTACATCTCTACCTGACTGATCGCTTCATCACCCAGGTGGTCCTGAAAATTTAGGTCCAGGCAAGGACAGAAGAGGAAGTTTGTCTTGGCATCTTCTACCCTCTTTTTATTAGGGGGTTGTAGCATCTATTATTTCCTACAACTGTTTCCCCACATACTACCTCTCTGAGCCTGGCTGAAATCCTACACTCATTCCTGTACTGGTTACCTTCCTTGTCTCTGTCTTCCTATCCCCTGCCTGCGTCCTCTTTGTGGCTTTGGCCTGGTGACCCACTGTCTCTGTGGAGGACACAGTAGAGGAGCAACTCCCTGTACATTTTATTGTAACTTTATTTTATTTCTTCTTGTTCAGGTGAGCTATTCCATTCTGCCATATTGAAATCCATCAAGACACATGGGAATCCCTCAGTGTGCAACCCCAGCTGTGGCCAGGATCTCCAGGACCTCACTACCCACATCTGTTCCTCTGTTGGGCAGGCTCCTCTCCTCTTGATTGTGAGGCTGCTGAGCCCCAGGTCTTCTTAGGCACAAGGGCTGGCCAAGAGCAGCCATACCCATTGAGCAGTTAGGGCTGCCCAACTCATAGCTGCAGCAAGAGAGAAATTTCTGCTGTCCTGCGTCCTCTGAATTGCTATCCTGGCAGCTGAAGACCTCAGCAAGGCAGACTCCACAGTGCTAAGGGAAGCCTAATGCCATGTGTCACTGCACTACTCCTATTCCCTCTCTCTTTGCATGGTGTGATGTGCTGGAAGCATTGCAGGAAGGGTAATAAAAGGGCAAGGAAACCTGGCTGCCCAGACACCCTTCAACTGATGGTGAGCAGCTTGTGCTCCTAAGCATACAATGATGCCTGGACATTTCTGTTCATGGTACCTATGGCAGAGCAGTGTCTACAAACACCATGCTGCTACAGCCCCACTGGCTGCATCCAGGCAGCAAAGTCCTCATCAGCGGCACAGCTGAAGGGAAGGTGCCTGCTGCTCCAACTGTGTCCCCTTCTGCAGCGCTTTTGCTGGCAGAGTGATTTTGGTAGCATTACTGAATTTTCCTGTTCCTAGCAGACAGCTCTAGGAGCTGGAATACTTAGTGTAGGCTGAGGCTCACAGGAGATGTTTTCATATTTACTTGGCTACTGGTTTTACACACGTGCCTGTATCTCTCAGCATCTGCTTGTGTCTTGATGGCGTAGGGCCATGTTGGGACCACCCTAGGGGTTTTCCTACAATAAAAGTTCAGGAAAAGTTCAGTAACCCCACCTGTCCTGTCCCTGTACTTTCAGCAGTCTTTTCCATCCATGTGAAAAGCTGGTGAAGTGGCTGTTTGCCAAGCTGGTGACTTGGTTGCGCGCTCCTCCTTCTCCCTCTGCTTCTACCCCACAGCCCTGTGGGATGCCAAAAGTCTGGGTTTCTGCCTTTCCTGACAAGTGTTCATGAGCAGGGAGCAGGACATGCCTTTAGGCTTGAGGGGACTGGGGTTTTTCTTTGTTCATGCCACAGTGGTGGGGACACAGCACTGCACAGCTCTGGAAGCAGAAATGAAGCATGGTATAGCCAAGACAGCCTAAGGGACCTAATGGATACATCAATGGGAAATGGTGTCCTAATGCCTCTAATTTCTCTGATAAATTTCAAAATGAGTCAGGACATATGCCTGTGTCCAGTATATATGCCTCATTTTTCTTTCTCTTCATGAAATGGACCTAAACTGAAAGTGAATTTCACTCTGAAGTTCTGTAGGTAGAAGTAATCTATATTGGGTTCTGGTGGCTTCAGGAGACACCGGTTTACTGCTGCCAGCAATGCAAGTACCATAGCAGCAGCAAAGGCAGAAAACTTGAAGGTGGAGGATCATATTGATCCTCCTTTAAGACAAAAAATGCACAGATGTATCTTCGTCCCTGTAGGAAAAGCCTGATGAAGATAAGAAATGTACTTTGTTCTCTTTGTAAGACACTTTATTTCCTCTGTCTGTCCAGCAGTGGCTGTGCGGTGCTGATGAGCAACGCAACTCTGCTCATCATCTCTGTGGGCCACCGCTGCAGATACCACATTCTTGAGAGGTCTTCCCCAGCTCCATCCTGTCCCAGCCCAGAACCGCTCCCTCCCTTCCGACTTCCCTCTTGGGCTCCCAGGCGCCTGAGCCTAATTGAGGCTGGTTTTAATATGAGGTCTGAACACTGAATTATTTTTTGGGGGTATCTTAAATTTCTTTCAAAGGGCTGGTGCCTGGTTCCCCACCTCCAGGCTGCCCCGCGCTGCTCCGGGAGCGTCGGGCAGGACTTTGCAGCCTCCAGGAGGTGGTGCCCTGCTGTTAGGAAACAATGCTGCGAGCAGCAGTCATTCCAGTTCACTGGCACAATGTCACACAAAACGCTTTGTGTCTGTCAGCACATTCCTGGAAGGTCACAGGGAATGATGAATGCTCCTGTGTAGGAGCTGAAGAGGGTTTTTTCCCCCCCTTCTTCTTTTTACTTTTTTTTTTCTTCTCCATGAATTGCATCACTTGGCAGCCTCTTGGCTTCATTCATTTGACTCCTGTGGTTACAAACCTTTCCCAATTGTTGTGAGCCTGCTTCCTCCACAACCCCATTGTGGCCAAAGCAGGATATTCATGACTAACTGGCCTGGAGTAGCTGGATAATGTCCAGCTACTTTCCACAGCAGAGTTGCTCACTTCCCTCCCCCTGAGGTCTGAAATATCCTGTGGTTCTGGTTAGCTTTCTCTCCGGATGCACATCAGCTAAAGCATATGCACCATCATGTGATACCCAAGGTTGTTCCAGAGCAGCTAATTGTGACAGAGGCTTTATTTAGCTGCCATGTATAAAAAGATGAGTAAAGCACTCCAATGTGAAGTCAGGATATGTGACTTGATCCTGAGTGAAAAGCTGCTTTTCACTGGCATGTAGCAATGGAGTTCTCCACTGAGCTTTGCACATATGTCTAAGATGTTTAAATAATTCCAATAAACTATGATGTCATCTTTGCAGCTCCGCTGCCATTTCCTATGATTTGGTTCATGTTTTCTTTCCTCTCTGAGTTACTAATTATTCACAAAGCTTGTGCAATTGAGTGAAACACTTATATTTTTTCATGATCCCTAACCCTATGCAGAAAGCACAGACCTTCTAGTTTTAACTGGGGAAAATTGCCTACATCCAAATTCAGCATTGCTTCTCAGTGGGAATTTACCAACACCTGAGTGCCAGTAGCCACCTGGCACAATCCAACTATCCTCACTGAAGGGTACTTTGTTGGTATGGGGAGTATCTGGATGGGAAATAGTGTTCAGGAAAACCTGAATGTTTGCAAACAGTGTTTATGGGCATGTTCACAAGTGGGCACACATCCTTCTAGAGGATGGAAACACATTCAATAGCCAGGACAGGTAAATGGCCTTCAGTATGCCTGTTCTGGTTTGCATGCATGCAGCAGGGCAAAGGTGTTGAGGTCTCATTCTCTGTCCCTGAATCTGTCTGGCAACATCAGTACTGTTGAAGTGTCTTTGCCTTCAGAACAGGATGGCTGCATATAACCTGCCTGGTGAATAGTCCCTGGTCTAGTTTAGCTCCTGCACTGTGCAACATCCCCAGATGTGTCCAGGAACTTTTTGGAGGATGCTGGAGGGTCCATGTCAGAAATGCTCCTGGTACTGCTGCAACCGTTCTCCAGTTCAGATGATGGGAGCCCGTACTTGTTCCCTGGCTCTACTTAACTTGCTATTATGGATGTGGCTGGACAGACTCCTGAGGGCTGCACAGTGCTCACCTTCAGGACTGGGAATCTTCATTTTGGATAGAAGAAAAACATCCAGAAGAAACTGGACGGGGAGAGAGGAGCAAGATAGAAAGTAAATGCTGTGTGAGAAAGAGGAAAATAGACTTCAGTAGGAGACTAGAGCCAGGCAGAAATAAATTCAGAGGCCAGATGAGTCCTTAGGAGTCAAAGTTTGTGAACTAGAGTAGGACATATTTTCCAGAAAGCTGCAAGAAAGCACACATTGCTGCCAGTTCATTGGCACGCATGGAGAATACTGAAACATCAAGGTTTTCTTCACCAACAACAAATAAGGACATTTTGCAGAAGCTTTGGTGAAGACAAGCACATTGCAAACTGCTCTGCAATAATGGCTACATATTGCAAAATGTGGGATGAAAGAAAAAGATCTGTAAAACACTTTATTCCACACTTTATGCATTTCCAGAGAATTCATCACATCTTTCAAGTTGTTGAAGAAACGTCAGGAAGTGGAAAACCAGAGGTTTTGCACAACTCCTGAGTAACTTTTTAAAAAAGTTAAACTCTACTTAGAGAAAGTAATTAAAACTTGTTTGGGTTTATTTTTATGTCATGAAATCCCTTGGCATTACTTTCCAGTCTGCAGTTACAGGCTCGGGTTTCTTCAATACTTCCTTTTGTACAGACCAAGAGATGTTCCATATACAGGCACACAGATAGCATCAGAAACCTTTGAGCAAAGGTCACTTCAGATCAAGTAAGCTCTTTATCAGCATCTCTAAGAACTTAAGAACTTGATAACACTATAGGGAAGCAGGTTGACCAAGAGACCTAACAGGGCTGAAGCCACCTTTCTCTTTCCACTTCAGCATTTCTTAGTGTCAATAAAAGGAGTTGCTAACACAGCCCTTATCCTGTGTATTGCTGTATCTATCCATGGTAAGTTGCCCTGGGAAAAACATGAGGAAGTACTGATGTCTACAGGGCCCTGAATGAAGAGCTGGAGGCACTGTGTGGTGTGAAGTTAGGTCTCAGTGAGTGTGACAGAGGTCCATGCAGATGTGCCATAATCAGAACAGCCCAGCTGTGGCCATGTAGACTTCACCAGAGGTTGTATGTGCTCATATGGGATGCTGGATTTGCAGCTGGTGGCTATAACTCCACTATGTCTGCTTTTCACAGGTTGCCTTCAGCTCTCTGTTGTGTCTGCCTGAGAATAGCAGATCATCAGATCTCCTTGCCACTTAAGCACCATACTCCCAGTGCCTCCGAGGAGGAGATGCCATGTACACAGAGAACAGTAAGAAGGGCAATGGTGCTGTCTGCACCTGTCTCCAAGGGCTTTCACAGAGGTGTTTGTATAGTATCTCAGTGATAAGGACTACAGCTAATCTGACTGCACAAGAGAAGAAAGCCTCATAAATCTCCCTTTTATGTCTGTCCAAGGGCAAACATCAGTGTGCCCTGATGCAGCCAGAAGAGCCTGCAACAGAGAAGATAAGGAAAAGCAGCCTCCTGTCATTGCCAGTGGAACACAGCTTGAGTACTCATGAGTCACAATTTGCTCTCAGCCCTGACTGAATTAAAATGCCTGCTGGCATGTCAAAGGAGCTTCACAAAAATTAGTAAGGAGCTTCTCAAGGAATTCTGACATGCACGCCACACCATTTGAACCTGAAGAACAGCAAAACTTTCATCCATCATCAGTAGAGTGACACCAAGGCACATTTTTTGGGATGGACGGAAGGAAGGGTTTTAGCACATGCACATACATGAGGGAAAAAATTTATAAGTTCTGAAGTTCCAAGAAGGTGATGTGCTGTCTGGCTTTAGTCGCCTGCTGAAGTCCAGACACTTTTCTCTTTCTCACTCTGAGGTTTGACCCATGCAAATAAAAACTTCCTGCACATTTTGTCCTCCTCAAATAGCACTGATATACAAAGGTTCTGAGCACTTAGAACTATTTGAGAGTGAGATCTTATATCCTGTAGGCAGCATTGCTGGAGTTTCCTTGGCTGTTATGATCCACAGTGGCAGCAGATTTACCTTAGAAAGACAGCATGGCTTTCTCAGCCATGGCCCATAAATGGCACTGGCAGAAGAAGGCAGCACCATGGCTGTGTCCTCAGCATTCTTTGGGGATGGAGGTGGGCAAGGACAAACCTTCTCCACACATTGAGATGGCTTGCTCATGAGTGGTGTAAAACTACTGTGTCCTGGCTCCTTGATAGGTATGTCACAGACAAAACCCATACTTCTTCTGAGGACTCTGAGAGGAAAAATCCAGGACACCATGCAATGGATGTGGAAACTGTCAAACACGCTTCTCAATTGCCAGTACAGGCAGCACTGAAGTCAACAGGGGTCTTTTAAATTGCTTCAGCTGCACTTTGATTCTTACTCTAATTGCATGCCTATGCAGGGTTTGAAGACTGGGATTCATCCACCTAAACATAGGCATTTGACAAAGATGTTGAAGATAGATCAGTGCAAAGAGACACACATACAGTCAGACTGTGGGTTAGACTCAGTGACTGAGCCCATCCCACACCTTTATCTGTTAAAGAGTTGTTAGAGAGATTGATATTCTAATTTGGTGCTTTGAATAGTGCCCAAACATAGTGGGAAGAAGAAGTTGAAACACCTAAGAACCCAACTGAAACAGTGGGAAAATTATTGCATGTTTTTTTCTATGCAACACTTACAAAGATTAAGGTGGAAATGTGCATGAGTTGCTGGGTCTGATTGAGGGATGAAGAAACAAGATAATAAATCAGAAAAATTAAAGTAAACTTTTATTTTTATGCTTTATCCTAATGCAGGTAGAATGTTAAGAATTTATCACCTGAGATAAAAGACTTAATCATTACTAAACCCTTTGGCAATTGTTTTAATAACATTAATCAAGATGAGCTCATTTAGTGTTAATAGGGGTGTTTTATGTTCTTTTATAGGATTTTCACTGAAATTCAGAATTAAATAATTGGACCATTATTCCAAAGTGTTTTCGTCATCCCTCAGGGAAGTCCCATTTTCTTGGTTTTTATCTGCTTGGTTTTATTTCCTCTCAAGCATTAATTCTAATTGCCCCTGACAATTCTGGAGCACCCCCTCCCACTTATTAGTTTGACCCTCTTCTGGGCAGTCTGAGGTTGGTTGCCCCTGATAATCTATTTTGTCAATGCAGTCATGGGCAAGAAAGATTTAAAATGCCACTAAATGAGTGTGGAGATGGATGATGAGACAAAAAGAAGGGTGATTGCCATTGGTTAAAGGCTTTACTGAGTTTTTCCTAACAGCCAACTTGGATGAGCAGTTGGTTAATTAATTGCCTAATTCTTCATGTTTAGTCCTTATTAGGACTAAGCATATTGTATTTCAATATGCAATGCATCAGCAGTTGCTGATGGCGTTATGGATGGAAGGGAAGGCATTATGGACTTATGTCAGTTGCCTGAATTTATGTTCTCAGTGCCAAATATAACCCCCATTTTCAAGAAGAGGAAAATGAATGAGCCGGGGCATGACAGACCAGTCAGTATCACCTCTGTGCCTCCCAAAATCTTGGATCAGATTCTCCTGGAAGGCATGCTGAGGCATGTGAAAAACAATAAAGTGGTTGGTGACAGCCAGCATGGCTTCACTAAGGGGAAATCCTGCCTGACCAATCTGGTGGCCTTCTATGATGGGGC
>JARCZZ010033856.1:27475-44355 GCA_030323915.1 Brotogeris chrysoptera
CATGGCAGGGGGGTTGTAACTAGATGATCTTAAGGTCCTTTCCAACCCTAACTATTCTATGATTCTATGATTCTATATCTGAAACATCCCCGCAATAGCAGATGCAATGCAGGACATACAGTAGACCTTTGCCTTTATTTTAAAAACAGATGTCACGAGTGTTGCCCTGGGCATCTGAAACTACATGAAATGTTTTGGTCAGCTCTATTGATAATCCATTTGAGATTAACACTCCATGTATACCCATCTACACATGATCTAGGTGTCTAGACTCCTGTTATAGTCAGTGGAGATGTAATTAATGCAGTTGCTGAAACCCAGAATTCATTTGGCTGCTTAGCCACTGTCTATAATTGCACGAGTCACCCTCCAGACTTTCTTTTGTGACCGTATTGAGTAGCTCTCTGCTAATATAGTGTGATGTTGGATGACTGAGGCTCAATACAGCTGACTAAACTTTGATGACTAGTGCCATGGGAGATGCTCTAGATTAACCTGGCTGGCCTCCAGCTGTTTTTTCAGAAGAGGCAGGTCATCTCTGCCAGCCGAATGTGGATGTCTCAGACAATTCTAAAGATTGCAGTGAGACAGCTACATTTGGGCTCCAAAATACTGCATTTTCTCACAGATCATATGATGCAGTACATGAACTCCCTTCAATGCAAATGATAAAATTTTCTAGTATGTTCATTTAGATGGTAGTCACATTAGAAGGTTTTATTTAATCTGGTGGGAAATGACTGTATCAGTCATTCCTATTTTTGATAAACATGGGAGATGTTGCTGTTTCATACTCGCCCAAGTGAATTGTCAGGTCACATTCTACCAGCGTGTTTGGGAATGCACATGCCTGAAGAATGGCAGCAAAAGTTATCTGTAATACATTTAAACATGAAATAATGCATATTATTTTCATATTCAACTGATTTTGACTGCTTTTTTTTTTCTACTTTTTCTCAGAGTAACTGAAAGTTTCTAGTCTGTTACTCCATTATAGTGATTCAAAATAGTGCAGGCTGGTAGACCTATAAGTATGAGGGGAAAAAAAGGAGGAAGAATGTATTTTCACTTTATATCTTGCCTGAAAAATAAGCTCTGAAAATTTCTTTGAAAAGATTATCCTTAGTGCAAAGATCTTTATTTACTCAGATCATTGTATCAAACACAATAAAAACCCTGAATTACATACAGCAAAACTTCAGCTTCCTAAATCCCATTTTTCAAGGCTTTATGTGGTAATAAAGCTCACATTTTGTAACAGAAATGTGTATATCTTGCAGCTTGTCTGGTTTGTTTGATTTGAACTGTTGGCAAATTACACAATATCTCAGATTTAACAATTCTAATTTCTTTATTTGCAGAAGGAAGTTGAGATGTTACACTGAGCAACTAATATGACTGAAAATAGTTATTTTCAGGATGGCTTAATCATTGGGTAAGATTGTTAAGATGTCATATTTTTACTGTGCGATGGAAACATCTCTATTCTTGTGTGCTCTGTGTTCCCACAGATGAGTCTTATGTTTTGCAGCATGCATTGGACATGACTTAAAGACATGCCAAATACATAATGAGTGCAGGATCCAGGAAAATATATATATTTTTACATTTTTTAAATGCATATATTTAAACACATATCCTGTTTACACTTACACAGTTATAATAATTCAGTCCCATGCATAACAATGGTGCAACAGAGTTTCCATTTTAGGAGGTAAACTCTGCCCACGTGTGACATACGCCCTCAGTTATTACTCAGCTTCCTACTGTTGCAGGCTGCAGCTGACAGACACTTACATGTCTCCACTACAGCTGCATGGTACCAGTCTAACAACATTTACTGCATCTAGTCCCTGACATTACTTATTCAGACCTTCCAAAGGTCTTACTCGATTTGAGATTCAGCTAATCCAGAACTGAGTAAGCATTTCAGGATTTCAGTTACAGCACGTAACCAATGCAAAAATGAAGCTGAAATGTTGACATCTCTTGTTCCTTTAACCACTTAGGCAGTGGCTGCACCAAACAACAATCAAAATAGCCATGTCTTCAAAGGTCCATTTTTTAGGACTAGCCCTGTGAATTAGAGGAAAAAAAGCTTGAGTAATCATAGAATCATAGAATAGTAAGGGTTGGAAAGGCCCTTAAGATCATCTAGTTCCAACCCCCCTGCCAAGGGCAGGGACACCTCACACTAAACCATGACATCCAAGGCTCTGTCCAACCTGGCCTTGAACACCGTGTCGTGGTTTAAGCTGTAAATCTCACTTCTCCCTCTCTTCCCCCCCCCACTCCGATGGGGAGGGGGTGGATGGGGAGAAGAAACAAAAGAATGTGACTCCCATGGGTTGAGATAAGAACAGTCCAGTAACTGAGGTATAATGTAAATCACTACTGCTACCACCAATAATAATAATGACAAGGCAAATACAAGGGAAGAGGATACAACCGCTCACCACCCGACCGAGCTGAGAGAGAGAGAGAAGTGAGATTTACAGCTTAAACCATGACACATCGCCAGTGATGGAGCATTCACAGCTTCCCTGGGCAACCCATTCCACTGCCTCAACACCCTTACAGTAAAGAATTTCTTCCTCATATCCAATCAAAACTTTCCCTGTTTAAGTTTGAACCCTTCACCCCTTGTCCTATCACTACAGTCCCTCATGAAGAGTCACTCCCCAGCATCCCTATAGCCCCCTTTCAGGTATTGGAAGGCTGCTAGGAGGTCCCCACACAGCCTTCTCTTCTCCAGGCTTAACAGCCCCAACTTTCTCAGCCTATCTTCATACGGGAAGTGCTCCAGTCTCCTGAGCATTCTCGTGGCCGTCCTTTGGACTTGTTCCAACAGTTCCATGTCCTTTTTATGTTGAGGACATCAGAACTGCACACAATACTCCAAGTGAGGTCTCATGGGAGCAGAGTAGCGGGGCAGGATCACCTCCTTTGACCTGCTGGTCACGCTCCTTTTGATGCAGCCCAGGGTACGGTTGGCTTTCTGGGCTGCGAGCACACACTGCTGGCTCATGTTCATTTTTTCATTGACCAATCGTAACATTTATTTTCATTTAATAGATTCATGGATTTCAAGTCCAAAAAGGAACACTCTGATTGTCTAGTCTGACCTCATGAAGAACAGAGGAGCTTCACCCAATGATTCTTGCATGGACCAAATGGTTTTTCCCTGGTCCATAAGAAAACTCTCCAAATAGCTATATGGGTGAATGTTACATCATGCAATATAGTGGGTTGTACCCTGAGCTCATTTTGCCAGCTTGTAAATATTGAGAAGTTTCACTTGGCAGCTCAGGGCTTGCATGGATTATGGAGAAATCAGAATTTGGCTCACCTTTTCTCAGAATATGATATCTGGGAAAAGGTTTTCTTTACTTCTGTGTCTAAAAAAGTATAAGATATATTTTTATGCATTTGTAGTAAATTGCTTTCATCTGAAGTGTGATATTTAGATTGAATTGGTGAAGGTGACGTAGCTGGCCAATTTGGTCTGATCAAGAATTTAGCTTGTTTAGCTGAAAAGAGAGGATCCTGAACACTTTTATTGCAATTTATAGGTGTGTCTGACTTTCTTCCTTGACACATCACGTTTGAACTGTAATATCTGCACTGAATCCATTACTTCTTGTCCTCAGAACAAATTCTCTGAAAGACTTAAGAATCCACCATATTATTAAGCAGCTCTCTTCAATCACTTTTAGAAGCTATGTGCCTAACTCCAGAAAGGAAAAAAGTAAAAAGAATTAAAGACTGAAAATCCCCAAGTATAGTCAAATTACGTATTTATCCTTACTGTTAAAAGCAAACCCAGCATATTTTAAATACAGCTCAATCTAATGTGGCAAGGAATGAAACAATTCAATATAATCACTATTCAAGCTAATATTCTGCGGCTCAGAAATATTCTGCATCCATGCATGTAATTATAGCTGAAAAGCAGAAAAATACTTTTAGATTATAGTCAATGGGGAAAAAAAGGGTCTAGGACAGGTTATTAGGTAGCTAATTTTGGTTTTCTTCCAGCCATAAGTGTTCAAAGCCTATATTTGGCTGAGATTGCCTTGTTTCTTTGATATGCACTTTTTTTTCAAACCCATGATCTGTATGTTGTGCATTACATTGCAGTCTTTTTCAGAAGAAAAGACATAGTTCCTTTAAGCCTAAGTCTAAAGTGAATATATGAAAATGATCCATGATGCTATTATGCTAACCACACTTCCCAGGTGATACTTTCTAATACCAGAAAAATTTGTTGCCATGGTGACTGGCCTGACCTGAAACAGTTCAACTGATGCTGATTCCTTTCCCTTTCCCTAAAAAAAGAACAAAATATAATCTTTTGGAAAGGCAATTCTTCTTTTGATTAGGTACCGGTAATCTCTGATGGCATTTTGTTCATGCTGTACTGTCTTATTAACACTCAGAAGAAACAGATTTTAAAGAAAAATGGGCTTGAAAGAGGCCTCCAATTTTGACTGAAAATTACCCCTGTAAAAGGGCGCTGTGCCCACCCATCTCAGGGTATCATCTAATTTTGCATCTTCTGAATGGAAGTGGAGAGTTTGAATGTGCCATTAAAAATGTAAGAACTCCAGTAGCAGGTGAATTCAGCATTACCTGCCCACAGATGAAGTGGACAGTGACACTTTAAAACTTCCTTTGATCATTAGCAACTTAGATAATTGAGCTCACCATTAACTTTCATCTAACTTTAATCCTGTACGGGATTAAAAGGTGATCTTCTCAAGTGATCCTCAAGTGACAGAATTTTTTGTTGAAAATTTTCTCTTCTTTGACAGAGATGCTAACAAGAAGGAAAACACAAAGATTACCATTCTCCTGAAGCTCCACCTACATACTGGGACATCTTGCATTAAGGGCTAAATAAAGGCTGAAATCCACAAAAGATTACAGGATGCTGAGGAAGGTCTCAGGTGGCATATTGGTGTTTACAGGCCAGGAATGCAAACCTGAAGGCCCATAGCAAGAACTATGCCTTTACTGGTTAAGTTTTCTAGGCATCCAGGGAAAGGCTCCAGCAGCTTTTTTTGGCCCAGCTTGCTAAGGAGCATGCGTAGGCTTCCTAAGGGCAGTAAATTGAAAAAGCTTATGTATATAGCCTGGAGGTGAGGGCAGCCTGTCTTTAGAAAGCAGACCAGACTTCCGAGGTACTTCAGACTGCCTGTATTTCTCAGGATTTTTTTTTTTTTTAATAACCTCAGTTCAGAGATGTGGGCTTTATGTGGGCTTTAGTCCAGGGGCAGAGTTTGGAGGAAGGAGCTTGAGACTCTCCTTGTCCCCACCTCCAGAATGAAGCAGCATACTCTTGCCCATTGTAAATTAGCAAGAGTATTTGTCCCTTTCTCCAAATACAAGAGTATTTGTCCCCCTTCTTCAGTAATAAATCATCATTCCTATACCAACATTCTCCTCATCGCAGCTGAGTGCTTTTACCACAGTGTTCCAGACTTAGGAATTACTCTTGCTTCTTTTTCTTTTTGGCCCAAGGCTTTTTCAGGTCTTCTGTATTTGTCATTGAAATGATGAACAAATGATAAAATCTCACTTTCTGATGGGAGTACAAACTGTGAATTTTAGTCTCACATGGGCCTCTGCTTTGGAAACAGGCATACTGGCATTTACTGGTGCACTTTTGGCCAACAGTTCATCCAGTGTGTTGACCTCCAGGTCTGAACAGGGAAACGAGGGACAGAATGCATAACAGTGAGCTCAGAGTCATGGGAAGTGTCCCCATGTCTCTTTACGGCATATTTTATATATATATATATATATCTCATATTTATATATATATCATATATGATATATAATGTCAGGAAAAATAGCTAGTTTTCTCTGCATTCTTTGCACACCATCTTACCTTTCTAGGGACTCCTTTCACCACCAGCAAGAGAAGCGGACTTATTAGGAGCTGCTCATAATATTTACACTGACGTAATACCCGAATAGAAAATCAGGTTCTTAGCTAGCTGACCAATGAAATTGGTGGAGAACTTCCACATTGCTCTAATTTCCCCCCCTTTTGGTTGGAAAAATTATAAAGTAGAATTGTTTGACTTTCAGCTTACAATATTTTTTGCTTTGCTAGATCTTTTTGCAGGATAAGATCATTCCGAACACCAATATTTATATAAGACTTTTCAGAAAGTAGAGGTGAAAGATGATCTTGAAGTGCAACAAGCAGTAATGTTATAACTGAGTGCGCCAGCAAAGCAAGATTTGTAGGGAGAGTGATTTCTTTCAGTATATCAAGTTATATAATTGGGGGAGGGAAATGGACATGCAAAACCTTCCTCAGACTTTACTAACTCAACCTATAGAAAGGCCCTAGCTAGTGATAAAGGACAAAGAAGTATGACTTCAACTTCTCCAGAATGGCTCTCCAGAATCTGTAATTGCTCTCTTTCACACACATATACATACACAGACAAGTTTGAAAACCACTTATCTTGCACAGGTCTGCATCTGCCAAATGCCGTGTTTTCTGAAAGGTTACAAAGAAGCATGGGATTCCTCTTACTTCAATGAACTAACTGACTTTGACAGCTAAATTTCCCCTTAAATATGTTTAGAACTTCGTTTATATAGAAATGTGAGTCATTCTGACAGGCTTAATTTGTACTGAAAAATGAATGTGTTAAACTTATTAGCCATTCAGGCTAGAAAGAATGTAAACTGTAGATTGATGACATTTTCACGTCGTGTGATACACACTGTGTATTATACACTACTACAAAGTGAAAATATAAAAGTTAGTGAAGTGCATGCTGAAGATTTGATTGAAATTGTGTCCTAATCCCTTTCTGCTCTTGACTTGATGCTGTCTTGTTATTTCGTTTTCTGTAATGAAGAGAATATGTATGAGAAGATGGCCTTTTTCTAACTGCATCATACTTATGGCAATATATGCATCTTTCCAGCAGAACTAAACAATTAGTAGCAAATATAGCAGTTTATTGGAGTTAATAAAACACTTCATGATAGACCAAAAAACATGTTTGAGTACTAAGACCCATTAATTGATACTTGAGAAGTTTAAACCTTTGTTTAGCAGCCTCGAGGATATCTGTATCTGAATTTCTCTGCCTTGACTTCTGTGCTAAAAGCATGCCTGACTCGTAAATAAGCGTGAGTGGAAGGGAGGGGGTAGTCACAAAGTCAAGTGTGATTTACTTGGGAAATCTCTCAACCTCCATTTCTTCACAGTGGTAAGAAAAGCTTTCCAGAAGGTGACTCAGAGGTGAAGCCTGACTCAGATGCTCATAAGCCACCCTTAGTATTGTCGAAACAGCTCAGGGCGTGAGCTGACAGTTGAGCTCAATCTGCACATGCCTCTGTGTCAGTTTGTCTGGGGAGAGCTTGCAGGCTCTGCAGGCAGGGAAACTCGGGCGAGGGATTTCATATGCCTTCTCCAAGGTCTATGCCTGCTGGCTATACTGTTGCCTCAGACACTTTTGTCTCAAGCATTGCTATGAAGGGTGATACAGATCTCATCTTAGAGTATGTGAGTCAGTTTTCTGCTTTGAATGGTCTTCTAGATGAATTCCTTTCCCTGTTTATTGCAAGGAACATATAAAGCCAGCAAGTTAATTTAGGATAAACAACGGTAGGAATAATTCCTCCATCCCCTTCATAAACCGAGTGGACAAAATCATACAGTTTGAGAAGGCTCATACAGTTTGAGAAGGCTCACTTGCTTATTGTGGTATGATCTTGGCTGTCTTCATGAAGTGGCTGATTGGACTTTGGATTCAAATCAGCCCCTGTCTCAGTAGGTCAGGGACAGGATGGAAACCACTAGCTAATGCTGAGGCTGATTTTGTCCTTTCTCTGTCTCCAATTCTTCATCAACTAGCAGTTCAAAAAGCTTCAAGAAGCTTAGCCAGATAATATAGGGCACAGTATTTTGATGTGCTTCATATTTATTTTATGGAAAATTTTCTATAACCAAGTACTTGAAAAATGAATCCTACTATGGGGAGATAGTCTCTAAATTAGAGGCATTTTAAGGATTTGCTTAGAAATTATAACCTTGTCACCAATACTTGAAAAATCTTTGTAGCTCACCAAATCCAGTGAGTATATTTTCCTTCCCGTAGTCAGGAACAAGATGTTTGCTGAGGTTACTTTCTATTGCTTTTCAGACCTTCTGCATCTCTCTGGGAAGTATCATGAATGTGAAAGAGAAGATAATGAGAATGCAGAATCCCTGTCAACTAATAACCCACAAGACCAAAAGAGGATTAGGGGTGTATGAAATGAGCTCTCATCTGATCTGAATGTGCCCGTTCTATGAACCCTTGCATGGGCTCTAGCTTTGGTGTGATGCACTATGCAGAGAACTTTTCTGCTGGGAATCTCTTGCATCATTATTTTCTACACCAAATGTTTGCAGCCCAGTGGAATGGATAATGAAAACTTGTGACTCATTTGGGGCATTTTAACCAGTGTATATGTGTGTGTATGCTGTGCATAACAAAATTACCCCATTTGAATGTCTGTAGTATCAGAAGTGTTCCGTGGGTTACGCATCACATTTGCCACCAGGCTAGTCTGCAGATCTCCAAAGTCCACAAGGATAGGACTCCTGTAAAAACACAGGTCAGAAAAAGATGCAATTGTATGAGCAGAACCATCACAAGCAGCTCAAGTACATACTGAAGTATAAATGAATTTAGGTCCTTTGCGTATTTTTTGTCTGATAGGCCTATCTTTTCTGATGGGACGACAGCAAATGAACACTTCCAGATTTTTTACTGTAGTGAATCAGAAAAGATAAATTCAAGTGAATCTCTGTGCTCTTGTTGCCCCGGGATTATAGAGCTGATTCTATGTGGTGCAGTCTAAGCTAGGTTGTATAGAAAATATGAATAATACAAAAAATTCTACCCAATATCTTACAGCTCTTTAAAGAACACTTCTAGGGTTGCAGATGTAAATATTCAAAAATTAAGAAAATACTAAAATTAGTGCTGTCTCTGGTTTTTCATTCACTTTCTTAGGTTGCAGTCTTGAATTAAATAGTCACATATGATTTTTCTCACTTTGCCAGGGATATGAGTCACAATTGTGCTGTGAAGGCATCTGTTGTCTGTTAAGTCCCCTGACTCATTTGTTGCACAAGTTGGAAGATATGAAGTGAATGAGGCAAGGAACAGCAGAGAGAAAGCGAGTTGTCTGGTGGCTGAGGTAGATAAATGTCACTCAAGAGAACTGGATTTCATCCCTTCCTATGCCACAAAGATCAGTGAGGAACTGTGCAAATAATACAAACCAGGGTTGTTATTTCCAATCATGATCAAGTTGAAATTGCAGTCGAGTCTTCCTATTGCCCAGATATGGATTTCTGTTCCTTCATATATCTCCCTGTTACAACCAAACACTTTCTGGCCTTCCCGCTCTGCCCTGGCTCTGGTGAGGGGATCAGGGAGCTGATTCACTTGATCCAGTAGGGACTATTGCAGGACATTGACAATTACCTTACAGGATCTGTGGCACCTCCCTCTTGGATCCTGAAAATCACTCAGGACAGGACAGAAGTGTCCTGGGAGAGATGAAGGTACAGAATGTGCACTACAACCAATGGTTGACCATTTAGCTCAACAATCCTGTGATGTTTTCCACAGTTTTGAGAGCTAAGTAGTACTGGATTTTGTTCATATTGAACATGTCAAATCTAACCTTCTCTTCCTAGCAGTTCCCTTATGCTGCCCCATGTAGATACCTCATTGCTCATCAGCAGTACTGCATCTGGCAGAGCTTGGCTGCTTGACGTAATAGAGGTGTTGCAGATTTCTCACATGTACACTAACAAGGCATGGGACGTAGTCAGGGGAAGGTCTGAGCTGAAAGATTCTGTGCTTAGTTTGCAGCTCTGAGGAGGGTTGTGTTCACCTTTTTTGCTTCTTAAGCAGAGCTCTTGGGATGCCTGCTCTTGTTTCAGTCGCATTCCAGTCCTATCCCAATCCTATGCCTAGCTTTTCACTAACCATCACAGAAGTCTTAGAAAGTCCAGGTATGCTTCGTTTGGGGATTCTTATCCTATTCTCACTCTTTCCTTTCTCCAAACTACTTTCCCTCACCAAATCTTCAGTCAATCTTGGTCAGTCCTCAAACTTCTTTCCATCAGCATTATTCCTCTGTGCGAGCACTCAGTCCCTGTTCATTCCTTGTGCACTCCTGAGTGCAGTTTCCTTGCACACACAGAATCCCATCTCTTCCCTCAGCATGGCCATGCCCACTTCTTGGACCTGTGGCACACCTTGCAGTTCCCAGGCTCTCCTCCCTATTTCTCTTCCAGGTTTCCCAGTTTGCTGGGTTCTTCTCAGACGAACTTGAGGATAGACTTTTTAGTAGGGCCTCCTGTGATAGGACAAAGGATATGTTTTTAAAATAAAAAGAGGTAGATTCAGACCTGATATAAGGAAGAAAATTTTTTATGGTGAGAGTGGTGTAACACTGGTTTCCAGTATTCCCCAGTGGTTGCCCAGAGAGGTGGTTGTGGAATAGTTAGGAATTAAACTTATAATGCAGCATTGCTCACACATAAGGGAAAAATGGACTTTCAGGGCCTCTCAGGGTGAGATGCAGCCACACCTGGTATAGGAGGAATGTGCACTCCACAGCTGTTCCCGTGGCAACACAGACAGAGGCTGGAGCGGGGTGGAGATCTTGAGGCCACACTCTGTCTTAAAGATGGAAACTAGGTGCTACAGGAAACTGATAAGCTGCATACTTCCTACCCTGAGCCAACAGCCTGTCATCTTTTGACAGAATGCCGTCCTCTGTGTGAACTTTGCTTCATTATAATGTCATTATAATGCATTTGCATGCTAAAATGCACTCCCACCTCCAATGCCATCCACCTCCAAAAAGAGACCACCTCCATTTGAGCATGTACTCCAAATTTTTGGTGTCATATGTCTTTAAAAGTGAAGCGAGAGAGATTTGCACCAATGATAATAAAGGTATATATGACTAGAGTCACTCAAGCTCCACCTGGAAGGTGAAAAATAGTATACAATGACCCAAGAGAGATGGGGGTATTTGCAGAAGGTACCATCGTGGAAGATAACATCAATAGACTCCTGGGACCTGTTGATGGGCTGGACCTTTCTTCCCTCCCCCGTAGGGACGCCTGTGGGTAAGATTTGCACTGTATCCAGTGCTTCCCCGGGAAAACTTAGAATCTCTATAGAGATAGTTTTTACTGTTACCTGTATATTTTAGGGTTATGCTGTGTTAACTTTATTGAGTGCTTGTATCCATGTAACTATTATTTGCACCTGCTTTTGCAGGCAGTATTTATCACCAGCAATCCATAAGAACCTTTACCTATTGCAATCAATAAACTGCACTGTTTTGGTAGCCAATCGCTGCTATCGGTAAATCCAGGCCAGTAGAGGTTCGATATAGAGAACGTGGCTGGACTGGTAGCTGCATATTGGAGCTGTTCCCGGCCCCTCTAATAAAGTAAAGGGGTTTGTTTTCTCTCCTTTAACACAGCAGTGGTAGATGCCCATTCCCTGGAAACATTCAAGGCCAGGTTGGACAGGGCTTCGATCAACCTAATACAGTTGAAGAAGTCTCTGCTCATTGCAGGGGGGTTGGACTAGATGACCTTTGAATGTCCCTTCCAACAGAAAACATTCTGTGATTCCATGATTCTATGATTCCCCTGGTTTAGTCCCACAACATCTAGATGTAGTGTTCTCCTTCAGAAAAACCCATCTTTTTCCATCTTTTTCCACATGCTTCTTTTCCTTGAAAGCCTTTGATCTACCTCTTTTCATTGTCCAAGAGGAGCTTGATGCCATTATCTTTGATGCCATTTCAGCAGCTGGTAGACTGAGATTGCAAAAGAGACTAGCTTCCTCGTGCCGCATCCAGTGCTCAGGACCACTCCAGCTCAAGATACATTGGGACAGCCATTACAGAGGAAAATTAATTTGATTCCTATAGCCCTATGCTTCAAAATACTTCTTAAACTTTCTTTTTCAGTGGCCGTGAAGCACATATGATTCAGCCACATACAGAGCTTGTAAGGAGCTGGGACATATTCAGTGAAGACAAAGTGCCTGGAGATTTCAGCTATTAAACTCTGGCAAGTCTTTGTGAAGTATGTGTAAACTACTACTTGTAAAAGACTTGTACATTTTTAGGATGTGGATGTATTTCTCAGGGAATAAAAATGAATAAATAAGGTTTATCCTTATCAAAAGCTTCACTCTTCCTCTACATAGGCCTCCTGCAAAACAGAGAATTCCAAAGCTTTGCAACTACATTTTTTAAAATGTTGTTTAGTGGTTGTTTCCCTTTTTTTCTTCTGATTTTTGTTTTTGAAAAGGTCTTAGCAATTTTTAAAAAAATAAAGTAGCATGAGAGATGACAAGTGTGAAATCTGAGAAAGTTTCTCCGAGCTTCAAATGAAAACATGGTTATACAAAAAGAAATGTCATGCAGCCTTTGCTGGGATGAGATGATAGACACCAAGTTGAAGCACAAATGGACTGCTATTTATGTTCATACCCACATGTTCTTCAGCCAAAAATTGTCTTAGAAGTCAATTAGATTATCTCTAGTCTTTGTACTCAAGTACTCTAAGATGATATAGGCCTGTAGAGATAAATAAAATGTCTTTCCCCATCCTTCAGTGGCAGTCAGACCCAGATTCCCTTGTTCACTGAGGAGTAAACCACCTTAAAAGGAATGGAAAAAGTGAATATATGCGGTCCTACTAGATTCACCACACTGCAGTGGTGGTTTGAAGCCTGTCAATGGCAGCGCCTGGCCTTGTGCATCTGCATAGAAGAGTGGGGCTGCCTCTCTGGAATGTGCAGCTGAGTGCCAGGAAGCCACAAATGGGGCCATTCACTCTGTCTGGCTTCGAACCTTGTCTGAGAGAAGAAGGAGAGGGAGATCTCATAGCTCTACTGCTAAGCAATTTTTGTTATGGAAACTTACTTTTAATTTGTTCCATATGAATCCTGGGAAAATGAACCATTTGAGAAGTTTATCATAATTCTAGTTTAGATAAACATCTCAATAAAGAATGGAAAATATGTATTTTGCGAGAAGGCACAACTAAAAAATATTCACATATGGCAATGATTTCCTCAGTATTCAACAAAGGGTTGGCTCAGGAGTCTTCTCCTGTAGATGCAGGTCAGATTTATCACAGCAGTAATGTCCCCTGACTTGTATGATGTTTAAACTGTGAGTCAGCAGATCAGAGAGACGTAGCTCTCCAGCATGTACAGTATTTATCCTCTCCTTTTCGACTCTCTGGCACTGATTTTGTTTTTAACATTACTGAGCAGTGATTTTCATAGTTAAGGTTACAAATGAGTTAGTCTTAGAAGTTTGTTTTGGCTTCTTCCTACAACCTACCCAGTCACTCTGCTGCAGCGGGACCTCAGAGACGGTAATCTGAGATGAGAACAAGATAATGTGTCTTTTCAAAATGTGAAGTGAGTGGAAGGTTTGCTGGGTTATGGCTCTCAGAAAATGAGAGTGCTCCCACACCAGGAGAAGTCCTGTTCATTTTGCTGCTTTAACCATCTTCTTCAAGAAATCAGCAGAGAAATGCTCTGTTTCTCTGTGGGATATTCTAGATGTTTCCTCACTATCCTGAAGAAAAAGCTTCTGTTTTACTCATCACAATTTAAGGACAGACAGTTGTTAGAATAAAAAAAAAATACAACAAAGGATATGTATGCCACCATTAGCTCTTTGTAATGAGTTGAACAGAATTTGAGAGCTTAGTGTTTGTGGGGCAGCAAAGTTGATTTAGGTTCATAAATTTTAAGACCTGAATGAAGATGCTGAACCTAAATAAAAAAAAATGTGACCCAACTAAATAAAAACTGTCAACCTGAGGCCACTGAAGTTGCAGACCCCTCTGTTTAGCCGGTGTGGCTCTGGATGTGCTGTCCAACTCTGTGCCCAGTGTGGTCCCTGCTTGGAGCAGCCAGGGCTGGTGGGATGCACAGAGCAAAGCAACACTCAGATGCTGATCAGGAACACTTAATGCCCTGTCATCCCTGCCTGCTCCTGAAACATAGTAATGACAACATCGTTATTCTCTCTGCACTAATCTATACTATAAGATGTGAGGATCTCACACTGCCCTCCTCTACCACATCTTCACCCACGGAAGGTAAAAGCTGCTTCTGTCTGAGACCTTGAGGTGTCCCAGTGCTAGAGTTTAAACAGCTCTCTTATTTTTATTTTTATTTTTTTTTGGTATTGCTTCTAACAGGCACTTTTGGAGGGAAGTTCTTTTGTGATTTAAAGATACAAAAACTTGGTAGGAATTTTAGACACCTAATGCAAGAACATAAATTCCATCCTGTGTGTCATATACCTAAAAATTGGATGTTGTGTCACCAGACACATAAGTAGCTTTTACTGTATTTCTCTCCCCATACAACAATGCAAAACATAAAAAAATCATTCAGTATTTAAATAATTTTTGTTTGGTTTAGTATGTTATTACTATCTGCAGAAATTTTAGCCTATGTTCTCAAACAGCTGGCTCCCAAATATGAGATCCTAGTCAATTAGCATAACCCTCACATGAACCCTTATCATTTGCTCTTAGTCCAACATACCTGGGACATGCCCCACTTACCATATAAAAGCAGGGCTGAAAGGGTCTCAGGAATGTATATTCCAGCCTCCCAGCCCTACATCACCAATGCCTGTCTGAGTCTTGTGAGTTATTAGGGTAGTCTGTTCCTAAAGATGCCTCATGGCATTTTCAGGCAATATGTTACACCAGGCTCGCTGTTTCTTTCTTGCTTCTTCTTTACACTGTCATGTAAGTTCATTATGCATTTTTGTTTTTTGCCCCTAGACAGAGAAAAGAATACTCCTTTCGTCTTTGCAGCTGCTTTTCTGTATCTAAACACAGTTGTTCTGATGCTACTCACCCTCTGTTCCAGTCCATGCAACTCCTTTTCTCTCATTCTTTCCTAGTAAGCCACATCTGATGTAGGTCTGATAAAAAACTTTGAATATTGAAAATAAAATGACATGGCAACGCCATTGTGATGGGATCAGCTGGACACTACCAAACCAGAAAACAATTTCGGTTGACTACTTCAAATTTGAAAGATTAATTGTTTTCAAATGAGGCAGCAGCACAGATTTCTAGCCCAGAAAAATCCCACAGTAGGAGGGCTCCCTTCGCAGATGTGGGAAGTGGTTACCAACATCAACATTAGAGCTGAAAGCAGTAGAGCAGAAACCATATCACAAGACAGGCCATCTGAAGACATATGACTGGCTTAAATAGCGAGCTTTAGAAATCAGGAAGCATTATTAACTACTTTTATTTGCCTTTGGTTTATGAGCCTGCTGGGGTAATATACTATAACATTTCCAAGTTTTCTCCTGGAAGCCTCTGTCAAAGAGACTGAAAACTGAGATATTTAGCTAATCACTTGGCTCTAGGAATAGAGGCTTTGGGAGAACACCAAATGTTGCAATTGCATTGCTAGAATAGGTGTCATAACATTTTGTTTCTTTCTGTGTGGAAAATGAGAGAACGGCAGTTGTTGACGAGTTCTTGGATAGGAAAAAGGTGATTCACGCAGGAGCCCATACAGCCTTTTCTCAACCATCAAGCTTGATTCATCCTGACTTGCCACTGTGAGAGATTTCAAGTTGTTGTGACAACTGATATGAAGAGAATTCAGGGAGAGTCCCGTTGCAACTCCCTATGCTATGCATAGGGGATCCAGGGGCAGCTTAAAGATTTTCCTGGACATTGGGTTAGGAGAATCTAAGCTTAGCTGACACATCAGGTGGAAATGAATTGTCTGAGGTATGTTCAGGTTTATCATGAACTTTAACCAGGTTCACTGTGAGATGTGGGAAGCATCCATAGTTAATATACAAAGTATCAGATAACCATTAGCGAGAATCGGTGAGTATACACTGACATATCAGATTGCTGCAGCGCTAACTCTAAAAGATGTTTTGCGCTCTATTGATTAGAATTTGGAGGAGAGAGAAATATTTAAACTCAAGATAGAGCTACAATTATGTGTGATGGATCTCAAAGTAGTTCAAATATTTACTTAATACATGATAATTTAAATGAATTAGACATTAGTTTACAATTGCAATCAAAATGTGTTTTTCCTAAGACTTTAGCTGTTCTAATGATTCTTTAAGTGTAAAGAAAAGCCTGCTGCTTGATTGAAACATGTCCAAAAGGCATCACAGCTGACAGGAACTTGAATTGGTCTTCTGCATTCATTTCTGATAGCAGTGGCAACATAATCTAACAGCAGATGTTAAACAGGCAACATTTCTTTCTTGCTCCTAAAAGCAGCTGACAAGGATCTGTAGCCTGACTTAAAATAAATAAACAGGCAAAACCATCAACAACAAAGTTGTCCAATTAAAATTGGATTACTTCTTCAGACAGAAACACCATTTAAAAACCAGCAGGGGCAATTAACAGGTACTGATTGTAGAAGTGACTACTTTATGTATTGGGCATTGCTTGCCTAATTATAATGTTTCTGACCTCTCTGTTCTAATTTTCTTGCTTAGCCATTCTGTTTAACGGTGTCAGACTGATCTACATTTCCTGAAAGTAAGGAACACTTTCAAAAAACACACTGAAAATGTTTTTTCTTTTTAGGTAGGAATATGTGATGCTTATTTACCTCAAGAGCCTTCCAAACTGCTCTTTGAGCTTGAGTACAAATTTCTTATTTATATCTCAATTGTACAATGGTTTCTTATTTAACCTCTCTTGGAGTATTGTGTGCAGTTCTGGTGTCCTCAACATCAAAAGGACATGGAACTGTTGGAACAAGTCCAAAGGACGG
>JARCZZ010033857.1:0-28654 GCA_030323915.1 Brotogeris chrysoptera
TAGCAGTAGTGATTTGTGTTATACCTTAGTTACTAAACTGTTCTTATCTCAACCTGTGCGAGTTGCATTTTTTTTTCTTCGATTCTCATCCCCATCTCCCCGGGACTGGGGGAAGAAAGAGAGGGGAGTGAGTGAGTGAGAAAACTGCGTGGGGGGGAGGTAGAGACTTAAACCACGACACACGCTTATGCCTGATAACTCATGCCTGGCAGCCAATTCTTTCAACACACAGCTTAAACATAAAAGACCCTGCTTCATCATAAGGAAGGCAGTCTTTTTCCCAGAAAGAAAAGCACACAGATCTGAGCTGCCAACCTTGGTTTGTTTTGTAGACAAAGATTTCATTTTTAAATTCGTATCGAAGAATTAGAAGTTTCCACAGAGAAATAAAATTATTTACGGTGCACATGACAATCAACCTGAAGATACAACTAAAGAGACGTTAAATATCTGTACTTATTTCTACAAAGAAAATTATGTAAGAGTAAATGTCTGATATAACTCTGGCACCAAAGAAATCCATTAAGTCAAATTTTCACTTCTGACTTCAGCCTAGAGTGTATGGATGAAATTAAGAAAAATATTTTATTTTTTTTTTAACTTTTTTTGACTTGCTAGGGTGAAATCGGGAATTCTCCAGGTTATGACTAAAATGTCATGGGGTTAAATCACATCAGAAACATCTACAAAATAATATGTAGGATAAGGGCAATAGGAACAGGACCTACACAACTGCTACAGTCCTATCTCCCTGTGACATTTGATGTGTATTTTGAGTAAATTATTGTGTTGTTGTGAATAAATACTTCCCCAAATACATATCTGAACTGGTTGTTGATTTTGGTGGAGCTGCAGTTCTACTAGAATGTACATTTACATTCAAAATCCCCTATAATATATATTACATTATGCATATAGAATATTAGTATTGTATGTATAATGCATGAATACAGAATAATCATAGTATGTGCACAAGTTCTGTTATAAAAGAATATTCTTTTATATTCAAATATTCAAATATAAAAGAATATTTGTCATACTAATACAACATTAACTTTTCTTATTTTTATGGCAATAATCACTAAACAGGAAAACCTAGAAGTGTTGCAGGTTGGCAGATAAAACTGTAGTATATAGACAGAATGATGCAAATAATTTAATGTGCAATATGGTTAAAATGAAGACATTGGCCAAGAATAGATTGAACAGTTACAAGACTGGACGCAAAAGGTTGCCTGAAAAGAGTTTGCCTGTGGAGTGAAGTTTGGTGTTTCACAAAATTTCCCTTCTGATATATGATGTTTAGACTCACCAGTGAACATTTCATCCAACCTGCAAACATGATTTATACTGTGCTGTTCATCACCATTTGTTAGAATAATGTTTGCCATATCTCTAAGGTCTTTCACCTTCTGAATGATTTTTCACATGTGAAAGAGATGACTAATATAACTTACTGTGTCTAGAAAATAATACTGTCATAAATTACATACCTTACAGCATGTTCTGTAAAGAAAAGATAAGCTTACAGATGGGCAAGTATTGGAATACTCACCAGCAGATAAAAAAATATAATGAAATAAAACCATCCTGCTTCTTACCCCATTTTGAAATTGATCCAGTCTAGGAATAACTCCATGTTTGACCTGAAAGCTGATGGACCCTGTATTTTAGCTAAGTTGATTAACTGAAAAATCATATACGGGTTTGTGTATGTACATGTATGTGTGTATATATACACATCTATATGCATGAAATTAGCTGTAATCAATATGCGCATTTGCATTTCTGCTAGAATTTATTCACAAGTATAAGTTTGCAGATGGCACCAAGCTGGGTGTGAGTGTTTATCTCCCGGAAGGTAGGAAGGCTGATTTGAAGAGGCTGGACTGATGGACCAAGGTCATTTGTATGAGGTTCAACAAGGCAAAGTGCCTGGTCCTGCACTTGGGCCACTACAACCTTATGCAATACTCCAGGCTTTGGGAAGAATGCCTGGAAAAATATTCAGTGGTAAAGGACCTGTGGATGCTGACTGACGGCTGGCTGAACATGAGCCAGCAGTGCATCCAGGCAGCCAAGAAAGACAATGGTACCCTGGCATGTGTCAGAAACAGTGTGGCCATCAGGTTCAAGGAAGTAATAGTCCCCCTGTACTTTTCAGTGGTAAGGCAGCGCCTCCAATACTGTGTTCAGTTCTGGTCCCCTCAATACAAGAGAGACATTGAGGCACTGGAACAGGTCCAAAGAAGGACAACAAAGCTGGTGAAGGGTCTTGAGAGCAAGTCCCATAAGGAGCTGCTGAGGGAACTGGGGTTGTTTAGTTTGGAGAAAAGAAGACTCAGGGAGACCTTGTCACTTTCTACAACTACCTGAAAGGAGGTTGGAGCGAGATGGCTGTCTGTCTTTCTTGAGTCTCTCTCAAGTAATGAGCAATGAGAGAAGAGGAAATGGCTTCAAGTTGCACCAGGAGAAGTTTAGATTGGGTACTAGGAAAAAATACTTCCCCACAAAGTTTGTCAAGCATTGTAACAGGATGCCCAGGGAAGTGGTTGAGTCACTATACCTGAAGGTATTTAAAATATGTGTATATGTGGGTCTTAGGGACACAATTTAGCGATGAACTTGCAGTATTAGGTTGGACTCGGTGATCTTAAAATTCTTTTCCAACTTAAAATGATTCTATGACTAAGCATAAAAGAAAAAAAAAGGGCTTCTATTACTTATGATGTACTGAAATAATTTTTTGGTGTTAATGTGGTATACCACTCATTCACAGAAATAAATAACTGGTTTCATTAAGATGGCTCTTATGCAAAGGTCTTCTCCTTGTCTTAATTTCTTAAATACACTCTAAAGGAATAATAGTTCTTCCACTGAACCAAGAGATCTTCAGGGCAAATTCTACCTTGTTGCCACTTTGTTTTGCATTCTTTGACTGAAAACCTTCAATTTTTCCTCAAAAATTATGGTAACAGTGACAAACAGAATTACTGAACCTGGCAAGTAAGCAGAAAGAAGACAATACCACCTCTTTGCTCTAAACAATAGTTTGCCAGTTTAACTGTCTAAATGATACATACTACATAGGACTCAGTATTAGAAGATGGTACGGGACTTATTATCAAGGTAGCTAGCAGTGATAGCTATTATTGTTGTATATTCATGGAATAACTGAGTGTGCAATGTTGATTTCTGTTCTATGACAATCAAGACGGTTTTCTTCTGCTTCATCATTTTTCGTTGTTTTCTCTAAATGAACCCTAGTATTTATGCAGTCAGCCAGATAAGACAACTGATCCATCTGAAGATTATCCCTATGAAACTTATCTGTACACTTCAGTATATGTGTGTGTGTGAAATTTGCCACTAGATCAGATCCCTGTTCAGCTAAGAGTGTAATCTTATGAGTGCTAGCAGCAGTATGAGAAACTAGGTGGGAGACATAACCAAGGCCAGGAGGGCTGACTTAAAGCAACTGTGAAACTGCGTCCCTCTCATATACCTTCACTAGCTGAGTGAAGTTCAGTGTGAGAGATGAGGTTAGATTCCATCAACACACCCAGAAGTCAGGTACTGCAAAATGTGGTATATTTTAACCTTCTTTCATACTGGTTTGGAAGAAAGGTCTTAGCTTTCTTCTCCTTTATTTTCCTCCAATTTGCCTTACTGTGTGAGTTAAGTGCTGTACTATTAGACAACTTCACTATCAAGAATATAAATATGAAAGAGCTACTTGTGATGACTACTTACCTCAAAGTGACATCAGACAGGAAATAGCTTTTTATGTCTTGCAATCCATACTGGGAAATTCAGAATGGCAGTGAAAATTAATTGATTGAGGCTAAAAATGTTATCCTGTAATACCCACAAGAATTGTGCAGAAAGAGAATTTGCGTTTTTAAATGTGGGTGATAGCTCAGTCAAAAAAGCATGTTATAGAGCCCCAGAAATCCTTTTTCCATAATAAAGCAGTAAGGATAATCACAGCATTTTTATTGGTTGAAGCTCTAGTCAAGTTCACTGGAAAATCATGGGCAGGATAAAATAATAAATTTCATGCATTTCACATCATTTGTCAATTTTCCGCCATCTGGCAATAATAGTGTCTGTTTAGCAGCTTCTGTGGAGGGCAGCAGTTTGTACAAATGCTCAAGTCAGAAGAAAAGTGAGAGCACAAGAGAAAGAAGTATGAACGATCTTTACAAAGAGCAAAGAAACGAAGGCAGTGAAAGTGGAAGGAGATTGCTGTAAATAATTCAAAGGATGAAGAGATGAAAAGTAGAAGTGAAACAAGTACTTAAAAACTAGAAGATAAGATGAGCATATCCCTTGTGATATTTAATAGCTGTATCTAAACTGCCGTCTAAACTGCTGCCATCACACAGGCAAGCTTGTAGAGACCTCTGTGCACTGTCTTTGCTATTTGAGGCAAATATTTTGCAAACATTCTTCTCTTCAACAACCTCCATGTAGCCTGAATGTGACAGAGAAGAAACCAAGAATGATTTTGTGGGAGGTTTAGCAGACACTAAATCAGGACCTCCAGGTGTACCACAATGCACATCAATCAGGCACACAGCCGTCCATCTCTTATTACCTAAGTGGAAAAGACCACTTTTATGAGAGCCTTCACACTGCTGAACCTCTCCACATTCAGAAATGTGGAAATCCAGAAGTTCTCATGTGAAAAGTTTAGGGCTTGGCACACCTATAAAACATAAATATTGATATCAAAAGAAATTAATTTGAAATAGTTTGCAAAAATATTTTTTCTCAGGTGAAAAATTAAATGGGAGTTTGTTTTGTGACTATATTTCTGGATTTAAACTTTTGATCTGCATTACATGTCCACAGATTAGAACAAGCTCAAACCTGCCAAGAAGTCTTCAGAACCACAAAATGTTGAGATGGTGAAAATTTTCATGTTCTCATCAAGTTTATGTACTTGATAAAATATACGTTTTACTGGTTTAAGCCCAATCCAAAGAACTTTATTTTCTAGGGTGGGTCTTATCTCTAAATTTTATCCATCCAAGAGCAAGGCTTCTAAGCTGAGATATATTTGCTTCCTCTAGCTAGTGTAGGAAAATGAGTGCTTCCAGAAGACGATTCACCCTACTTAATTTAGAATAAAATTACTTGCTGTTCTATAGGGGCCTATCTACCATTTCCCACTAATTGTGAAAACTAAATGCAAACAATTTAACCAGGTAGTGTTAGCTGCAGTGAATCCAAGCTTTTTGAAGAACTACACATCAAAACCCAGACTGCAGATCCTGCAATATCTGGCTCAGCCCCCGCCTGATTGCGGAGACACCTTATTTTTTACATTAAAATATTCAAGGTAGGTATGTGTAAACTGTATGTGTACCTGTATTTGTAACACCTGCCTAAAACAGGAATTCAGAAACAAGATACCGTTCTGCCTGAATGCCCTGCAGGGCTTTGCTGGGAATGCTGCACTATGCGTGAGATTGAGTTCCACACAGAAGCTGTTTGCAATTGCTACAGTTTTTAAAACATCACCAGAAAAGGTTGATTTATCCTGTTTAAGTACCAAGGGGTTACAATAGTCCCGTGGGAATAGGAAAAGAGATAGTCTCAAGCCTGACACTTTCATGCTTCCGGAAACTGCCTTAACAGTCAGGCTGCTGGCTAATGCAGGCAGAGGGAGGAGGAAGCATCCACACACCAAACAAAATATGTGACAGTCTAGAAAGGAAAGCAAGGTGGTGTTTGTTTTATCTTTCCTTTCCTCATCCTTAACCTTTTCATGATTTCCCATTAGCCATACAAAGAATTCATTCATTAATAGAAGATTGAATAATTTGTAGAGTGACAAGGTGATGATCTGACAAACATTCCTAGAACATACGTAACCTTATTTGTAGGAATAATGCCAGAATTAGATGTGAGATAATTGGTGTATGATTTCTTGTTCAAGAGACAATTGCAAACTGTACAGTAAATATCTGCACCCAGGATCTCTTGATCCCAAAGAAATGAGTCTCTCTGGTCTCTTATGAAGTAGGAATGATGACGTGTTCTTTGCTCTTTTTTTTTTTTTCGCTTGCCAAAATGTTGACAGATTGTGTCAATTAATCTTTGTTCAAACAATGTTTCCTGTGGCAAAAGCTATGTTATAGGTTTCTTCTTTCTGTACAGCAATAAACACAATTTTATCATTGTTTTACCTTGTGATAAAAAAGAGGGAAACCAAAGAAAATCAAAAGGCAGTTGCACAAATGGAAGCAAACCAAACTGCCTGCTTTTAGACTGCTAAGAAAATAAAACTAATATCAAAGCAATCAAATGTAGATGTAATTGTTGCTAGCAAAGGAGCAAAACTGAAAACAGTCCAATCTAACAAGGTAAAGGCCGCCAATCATCCTCCTTTCAAGTCCTAGCAACCCAAACTTGTAAAAACATTCCTCTTCCAAATCGTTAGCAGTGGAGATAATTGTAGGGACATGAGTCTGAATTCCTCATGGCGTTGAATGGCAGTCTTAGGACTGCTGGTCTGTTTACTTTCTTGGCTCCAGGGTTAATGATATAGACAGCTGAACAATTGGAAGGGAACTGAACTGTATGTTGCAAGGTATTTCTCAAGTGCCAGGAGGATAGATGACCCTGCTGTGTTTTCATTTTCTGCCCACCCAAAATTATTTTGTCTGAGAGTTTCCAACTGATCTTATGTGTGCATTAGCTTGAAATGGTACAGTTTTCTTTCCTTGTGTGAGTGTCTTTTGAGGTGCCATTTCCCATCCAGTGTATTTTGCAGTACTAACTTGCTGTTGTGAAGACTCGTATTCCAGCCACACTCAAAATACTGCAACATATAACACAGAAAGGACACTTGAAATATAGAAGACAAAAATGCTTTAAAATTTTTGTCATTGTTATATTAAGTAATTTTTTCTTGTTCTGTCTTAGGACCAGAACAGATTCACACATATAGGTGGTCTGAGCTGAAAAGCAGAAAAGCCTGAAAACGCACTTAAGGGTTCACGGGAACCCTCCTCCTGAACAGTCTTCCTAATGTCCTGTTACATTTCATGGATCAAAGGACATGATATGCCAGAAAAGAGAGCAAAAATGAACTTTACACAGCATTCCAAGGCAGAAATTTTGCGCATATGGGTCCCTTCAGGGAAAAAATATGCACAGTATTATTTTTCCTCTGTTTCGTATTTACATGCTACTAGATCAGAAGCTTCACTTTCTCAGACTGTTTAAAAAGTCCTCCATCTTCTTCCAGAATTATATGAAAGACCTCAGAAATTAGTTTAATAGCTTTTAATCACTTCTTGTAAGAGTCAGGGATTAAATATCTCTCTGCGACCCATAATCTACAAAAAGTCTATCTGATAGACTATACATGTTGCTTGGCAACCTAACCCAAACAAGGATCAAGACAAGCAGATAATAAATACCTGGGAGACCAGGCATGTGTATTCCTATACTGTAAAAAAATAAAATAAAATAAAATAAAAATTAAAAAAAAATTAAAGGAATGACTACTATCTCTCTTCCTGGAAGCCAGTATGAAATCCCACATGATTACAGCTTGAGATAATTTAAATTCAAATATTCAAAAAATGTTATTTGATTCAAATATATGTTGGAAAGAGAGCAACATAGCAAAGAACACTGATTTGTACAACTTTGCTTGGGTCTTAAAATTACACCTTCAGGAAAGTAAGCTGTCATGATATAGAGAAAACATCCTACTTTAAGATTTTTGTCAACAAAACTAGAAACCTGCTGTACAAAATAAGAATAATTTTAAATTTTCTATTTCTTTTCTCATTCCACTTTTGGCTACAAAGCAAGCTGCAGCCAGAGAAATGTATTTGTCCTAACAGTTTAAAGATTGGAGTAAATAAATCTTGTTGAAAATGTAGTTCTAACATTTCAGAGTAAATACATATTTTGCAAGAAAGGACTCCCTCTTCTGCTACAAAATTAAATTTTAGATTCATAAGCTATGACAGCATATTTCTCTGAGTGAATTTTCCCTAGCCAGTGAACCAGAATGAGGTAGAAACTTCATCTGGATGAGGAGACCGAGAGTATAATTATTAAATAATACACCAACTTTTAACTGTTGGTCTTAAATATTGTTAAATATCACTTAAATTCTAAATATTTTATGTTTACTTTTAAGGACATGGGAATGACTGCACTAACTGGGACCTGAACCTGAGAAGCCCAGTATCTTGACTCAAGTGATGACCAGTTTGGGAAAAGTGTCTAAGAAACCAGCAAATATTTTTCCTTTGTGTATTTTTATACTTTCCAGATAAAACCAGACTAAGTCAGAAATTCAGTTTTGATCACTGTTTTTGGCTCCTTCCCTTATGTATTCATTGTATTTGGTAAGTTCTTGCCCTACGATTTCTACCACCCTCTCCTCTAATAAGCTGTACAGCTTAACTATCCTTGTGAAAGTCTGTTTCTCTGTGTTATACTCTGCATGATGGCATCAGTAGGTGCTCTTCTGGTTTTCTATTGTGAGGAGCAGTGAATAGTCCTGCCTTAGTCATTTTTCCTTGCCATGCCAGATTTAACTGATACCTACCCCATAACTTACTTCTTTTTCTAAGCAGAAAACACCTCACTTCTTAACCTCTGCCATTCATCTCCATTATTTGTATCTTTTCCCATTTCTCTGTAATTTTCTGAGAGAGAGCAGCAAGAATTTCATGCAGTATTCATTGATGGGGACTTACTACAGGTTTATACAATAGCATAATGACAATAAAACTTCTACTTTGTTTCCATTCTCTTCCCTCATAATTCTTTATGTTCTGCCATTTTTCTTCACTACTCCTGACTACTGGGTTGATTTATCCTGGGAGTGATATACTGCAACACTTTTATGCTTTTCTGAGTAGTAATAGCAAACTTAGAGCTTGCAATTACACAGATGTTTTTTATGGCTATACTTTTCTACATGAGATGCTTTCTCCTCACTGATGTTGAGTTTCAATTGTTATTTTGCTACCTACTTCCCCATATATTATGAAATCTTCTTTTATTTTTCACTTCAAATTTTATAGCTAAGTTTTGAAATTATTTTTGGTTATATGCAACTTTTTCATCTTTTTTTTTGTTTTTATTTTCCCAGAATATTCAAGATAATTTCAGGTTGTGGAGATGCTAGGCCACGTTTCAAGTAAAGATCCTTATATATATGTCATCATTCTGGAAACTGCACATGTATTCCTGTACTTTGTTTCCTATTTATAGATAATTTGCCAGTCTGTAGGAGCACTTGTTATCCTAGAAATTTTTTTTAGGAGATTTTAATGAAAATTCTTGTAAAAAGTTAACAGCAGTGTACTAGATAATTTGTGATGCTTTACTGATGAGTGGGTTTTTTCTTTTTTTAACCTTACTAATTGTATGTAATAATTTACTATTGTGATCATTCTCACTTCCTCTGGTGTTAACAAAGTTATTTGAGCAACTGATATTTAACTCAGTATAGCACCAAACCCATTTTATGTCAGTTTTCAATAAGAAGGTCAAGATTTTTAAAAGCAACTAGTGATTTTGGAGCCTTAACTGCATGCTTGTAAACATAGGACAATTTAAGAGGGTAGCTCCTCAATAAATAGTTGTAACTCATCCTAAGCTACAAGTCTTCGAACTGGTCAGATGAGTCAATCATTAAAAAACTTTTTTTTTCCCCACTAACTAAAAACTGAGCTTAGATGATGATCTTGGAAGTAGAAGAATACAGATGTAGGGAGATACATCTGTATCCCACCTTGTTTATCTAGACACACTTTGCATGAGGAGATAACCTATTTGGAGCATACCTAATGTCAAAGCTATCAGCTTTCTTTTTGTTGCTTAGAAGGAATAAATAGATAGGAAAAATTGTAAGCATATGAAATTTGTATGGAGTCAGTTAAAGTCCTCTGGAAGTTTATAGCCCTCAATAATCTGGAAGGGATAAAACAATGGGAGAACAAAAATACAGCCTCATTTGACAGTAGTTTGTTGTAAATCCATCAGGAATCCATGCATGACATCACCACTTCTTGATAACCATCTTTTTACACCAAAGGCATGAGGCAGTTTTTATTGTTTATTTGGGAGGGAGATCCTACTATTTGACAAAAAACTGTGGGATTTTAAAGTTTCTTAAGGCCAGCATCAGCATGGAAAAGCAGATGCATCATCTCACATGGACTGCTTAATACAGGCAACATTGTAAACAGCACTCTAGGGAAAGGTTTCAGAAGTGCGCTTAATTGCATTTTCCACTTCTCATAACAGTGAGGGATTAAACTGAGACAAAATGTAATGCAACCAGCTCTTTCCTATCTGCTTAAAGAAAGGAAGCTAACTGAAAACTGTGTTTATTAACTCATTAGGAAAAAAAAAGCCTATCCAAAATTAATGAATTTATAAGCTTATTACTTCTCATGACTAATGGAGAATTTTTTCAGCTGGGATCTAAATGAATGTTATGAGAGGTAAGAAATGAGGATTGGAACCTACTGCATTTATTTACAAGTGTTTAATACTCATAACCTAATGAAGCTAGCAAAGAACTTTGGAGCAGCCATATGAAATTAGACATTGTACGTTACTGGAGGATGTAACAGCTGGTATGTGTTACCCAGTATTCTTATCTGTTTATGAGAAATGCCTGTCTTCTGCACTGCTGTAATACTTATCCATTATTTTCATACTTGATGCAAATTCTGGAGGTTGCTTCTGGAAGGTTTTTCTACAAGTTATGGTGCCTGTAAAATTTGCATTTACACTGCTACTTTCTTTTTCTGGATGAATTCTTTGCTGGGATAAACAGCAGATGAATAAAATACACCTCTTCAGACAGACAGTGACAGTGATTGAGTCCTCACCTTGAGTGTGGATCAGTGGATACCTGCACGCCTCGAGACAACAGAACTTAACCAGTAAGAAGTGACACTCTCCACTATGAAGAGACTGATATGAAAAAAAACCCAAAAGAACAACTATTTAAGCTGCCAAGAAACTGTTATTGTAAATACTCCTACTTAATATTATCTTTCTGGTTTTCAAGGAATAGTGGTTTTAGATTCTGTATTCCCATACACGGTTATCTCTAGGGATGGAACACTTGATGGCCTATTTCATTAAGGCAATTAAGAAGCATAATATTAAAGCAGTGGCACAGGAATCTCAGAACTTACTGGAAATATTTCTAGGCTTTTAATGTCATGTTATCTTGAAACCATTCTAATGTCATGTTATCTTGAAACCATATATCCTATGAATATATAAGGATGGACATTTTGAAACAGATCAAAATTTTAGCAAGACCTGAATTAGTCTCTGGCTGTTGCCGACAGCAGAAAGAATAAGGCAATGACGTGGTGATGCTCCTTTTATATGCATTGTCATTTTCTGGAAAATTGTTGCTAAAGGAATATTGAAGATAAAGAGAATTGGGCCTGACAGGTCTTGATAGACATTTTTTCCAGAAATTAATGTGACCTCTTTGCTTCTTGAGCTTAGTATGCCACATGGGGCAAAGTCACTTTTTGCTGCTTGCTCCCAGTAGGCACAGCACTAGTGGAAGGAAAGAACTAAATGACAACTTTTCTTCTGTAACAGCAGTAAAAACATTAGGTGCATGCTAAACAAGCAAAGAAAAAACATCTTTTCCTACACATCTGTGGTGCCAGTCATTTGACTCGAGTTCCTCCTTGCCACCCTCATTCCTCCTTGCCACCCTATTCCATCCAAGAAAACTCCATATTCTAGGGTTTTTTTAATCAGCCGTTGCAACAACAGTGGTTAAATTGCACCCTTGCTTGTTGCATACCTCTGCTGCACAATCAAGTACATTTCTATTAGGTATTACATTTTTAAACTGTCAGGCTTCCTATAGGTGCACAGACTCTCCTCCCTGAAAAACTCTAGGCTCAGAGCTTGGCAGGATGGGCTGGCTAATATTACAGTCGAAGCGGGAGACAGCTGGTCTTCACTACTTCTCACCTTCCAACATCAGCTGCTTCCATCTAGCTGGTGACAAAGACCTAACCCTGATCCTGACTCAGGAACCAAACCAAACCTGATATACAGTGAGTATTGGTTGAATGCTGATCTGGCGCCTCTGCCTATACCTGGGTTTGGATGTGCATTGCCTTCTCCTTATTGTAATAGGCTTTCCATTCACTTTGTCTGCTAGTTAAAAAAATTAAATTTTAGTAGTTGTATTTGGCCTTAGACTTTATCACTTTTTTTTTCCATAATTGCAGAGTTCATAAAGCCCTGAGGTTCAAATCCTGAAATCAGTTGCTAACAGCAGTAAAAAAGATTTTGAATAATCTTTCACTCTTGCTTTAGTGTTGACAGAGTTTTACAAAATACTAACTTGCAAAGTCCAGCACATTTGTAAGGTGATTATTTTCTTTTATTTTATAAGGGAAAAAGTCCCTTTTTATTCCATGATCACTTTTTTTCCATTCTGAATTCTCCCTCTGATGAATCTGTCTTCTTCTTATATGTACAGCCTATTTCTATCACCCTATCTCATTAGTTTTATTCTATCTCGACAAACACAACTGAAAGCAGCGTAGTATCTGAAGTAGAAGAATGAAAAAATAAAGGCAGTTTTTAAACTTCTGCATTCTGCCTGCCCTACACTTTCTTCTGCAGCTCTTCAGTGGGCTAGTTTCATTTTGCATTGAAAAATACAATCAGGTGAACAAATCAGCACTCAATTGGATTGGTTTTTTTTTTTTTTTTTTTTTAACCACTAAATTAAATTATCCAGCTGATGAAGGGGGGAGAGAAGGCTCTGGAAATTCAGGGGAGTGACTTTTTTTTTATTTTTAATATAAACCCCCCTGTTTGTTTAAAATATAAGAGCATTAAAGTGAGCTTTTCTCCTACCTGCATCTCCAATTACTCTGTTATTCTGGTTATATCTTTTACTACAATATACCTCATTATATTGTTTAATATAAATGCAGTGGGTAGTAGAAAAGACGGTTTGTTGAGAGATCTTACAGCAGTAGAAGTTATCTAGACTACAGAGGCTGATCAACTGCAGCAACCACGGACAAATTAGAATGTAAGAGGAACGGGAGGCTTCTGGGTAAAAAGAGAAGCTTTTAAGTAAGGAGAGACAGCAGTTTTATTAAATGTGTTTAGAATATTCATCCTTGCTCTTGTTCACAGTCATGGTAGGATCTACTTGAAGAGGAGTTTTAAACAGTTGTGTAGCCTGCTAATTTAATGCACATACACACAGGCACTCTGTATTGCCTGATCACAACCAATCTCCAAAGAGATCTGTGATCTCTTTCATAAGCCAATTTTTGTTTGGCATTATTGGTGATCTGCCTATAGCAGGGGGATTGAACTAGATGATCTTAAGATCCTTTCCAACCCTAACTATTCTATGATTCTATTATCTGTAAAACTTTATTAATCTTAAATATGGAACATTAGATCCACTGGGAAAACTTAGTAGTTGCATTGCCTGAAGTTGGAGGTCCTGACTTCACAGCAGAAGTGAATCTAGCAGAATTTTGTCATTCAGGTTCAGTATCCAAATATTGTTTGGTATTGTTAAATACTAGAGCCAGATCATCCTGAGCTGACTAAAGGAGCTGATGAACTCACAATGTACCATTTGTAGGGGGAGGATGTTTTCAGTGTGTTTTCCATTGGATCACTGGAATGCTGGACCATCTCTAGTAGCTCTGTCTGTATATGCATCACTATTGGATTCATATATATGGGTTCTTTAGGAGTGCCGTATATTGGTTTTCCATATATGAACACTGCAGCACTTTAAATCCCTGCCTTCTCTGAGTTTAGGCTATTATTTTGACATAGTAATATATTTCTTTTTTGCAACAGATCTTGCAGTAGCCTCACAGGGTAGTAACTAACGCATAAAGTAAAATGAGGAAATACTGACAAGGTTTTCAATAAAGAAAATTTAAAGTGCATTTTTCTATTTTATTGTTCTGCCTTTCAAATGTGCATTGCTAAATAGAAAACATAGAGTTGAAAGCTGTATTTTCCCATTTTAAAATGATTGATGAATTGCATGAAAAAAAATATGGTAAGGAAAAGCATAAGTGAAAAATATTTTAAAATCACTTGAAATTCCACTTTTCATTTTCAAGATCTTTGATGGTATTGCATCTACTTACGCTAAGGCTATATACGGAATGCCTTTTTTTCTCTTGGATTATATTAGAGAAATCATATGACCTAAATACAGATCTGATCTAAGCAGATGTCTATCAAATTATTTGCGGTGGGTTTGCATGTGGCCTTCTGTACTTTGAGTCCTTGGAGTGATGATTGTCCATTAATTTTTTTTTTTTCCAGCATTTTTTTTTCTTAAAAAAAAAGTGAAAATATTGTATACTTGCTCCTTCTCTTTGTTTGTTTCTCTTTCTCTGTCCACTCAGCCTCACGCTCAATGTAGCCTGAAAAGCTCACTATTTTAGCACACACATCATTAAATATAGTCTTTCTTGTTCCTATACAACTGAAGAGAGATATGGATTATTTTAAAATTCTTTGTGTGTGGAAATAAATAAAAGAATTGAACACTTTTTTTTCAAAATATGAGCTTACTGGGAAAAATAAAAACATGGGCTTTGCGTGCATACTGAAATGCATTACATCTAGCTATATCTACTTTTCTTGAATTTCAAATACAGATTTGTGGTATATGCATACATATCACAGAGAGTCAGCTAAAATGTTGCAGCAAAGCTATATGGAACTGTGGGGTTGCCTGAGAGCTCCAACAACCTCCTGTCTGTCAAAATACTGAGCAGATGTGATGTCTTTCCTATGAAGAGTTCAGTGTGAACTTCTTTCTTACTTTCTGTTGTCTCCCTAACTAACTGGGGGTTTCATGGTCAAGTAAAATTGGTAGCCGTAATTAAATGCAAATGCCTTAGGTCACTCTTTCCTGAACAGCTTCTAATAAGAGAACAAAATCTTTTGAACTGAAACTTGACTTTAAATGGGAACAAGTGCAGAATGTATTTGTGAAATAATATGTTCATGGGACACTATGTAATCAGCTTTTGAAAAAGTGGTTCAGTTGAAGTCAAAAAGGTCAATACCAACATTATGTTTGACAGGTTCAGATAGAGCCAGCAGGTCCTCCTAATAGTTTGAATTAAATACTTTTTGATGAGAGAGGTACCTTTATTTTTTTTTATGAAGATTACAGAATGGGCACACTTCAACTAACTTTAAATCTCCCAAAGTTAGATGTTCAGGTTTGACCTATTTGCTCAAGATTTGTTTATGATCACCAAAGAGTTACGGGCATTCTTAGACTGCAGTTTGCCTGACCACTCTTAGAGGTTCCTAACTTGGGAATACGAAGGTGATGTGAGTCATTCAAGAAATTTCTAGTTTTTTTCATAGGGAACATCAAATGACTATGTCAGGCCGCGATGACTATGACCATGATTATGTCAAGCCTTTAAGATGCCAGAGTAAGAGCCTCCACAATGACCAGTCATAAATATACCATTGTCTCTTTCACAATTTATTTTCCGAAGTTTCATGTATGAAGATCTATATGGCTCTGAGACATAGGGAGGACATGGGACCTGAGTAAGTATGCAGTAATGTGAACATCAATCTAATAATTGCCTATCAGTAATTGCTAAGGTGGAGAACAGATATTATCTGCCTGAGTGCTGCATATGAACTAAGTGAAATTTGCCGTGTATTCATGCAGAATCTCTATTGGTTCTTAAGAAAGATATTTTTTATATGAAGAGAGGCAAAATGTCAACATAATTATCTCTGAACTCAGATAAAGTAAGTGCACTCAAAGGATTTTATTGAAAATGAGCTTCTGAGGCATTAATGCGAAAAAAGAGAAGAGAATGGTTATGGCGCCTTCACTTTGTTTGTTTATATCTCTTGGTCTGAATTTATGACAGCTGTCTGGAAAATTTCCATAGGGAAATGCACATTCAACATCATTTCAAATGTTCCACCAAAACATGTCAAATTCTTCTAATTTCCCAATTGGATCCAGGAAGGTTTCTCAGGAAAAATCTGTTTGATTAACAGCCGGCTTTCTGCTTCCTTGACACTCCCCATGGCAAGCTTCTGCAGCGGTGGTAACCTGGGGAAGCTAAGGAACGCTGCCTCTAGGGAAGGCTTCCAGGTTCCTCGCTGTGTATCCAGGCCACCCAGAGCCCAGAGGATGTCAGCTTGCCATGCAGCTCCTAGAGCTTCCAGACTACTGACCACGTGGCAACAATCCTGGCAGTAGGCCAGCTTTGATTTGAGGAAGGTTGGAAAGTTATACTGGAAAAAATAAAAACCAAACCAAACTATATTTTCCCTAAGAGAATGATGCCCAGGAATTGACTTTCAAGGAGAAATATCTGTGTGCTACCCAGATGGGCTTCTGAAATGGGTAAGAGTGGGCAGCTATTTAGCAGTTATTCAACATGGTAAAAGGCTTTTTGAACAGTGACCTTGTGTTGGTTACAGCGAGGCAAAAGCTGAGTTCTGGCGCCTGTATTTTGCACTTTTGAGAGATAGCTCTTTGCCAGTTTATTATCATGGTCTGATTAGGGAAAAGTTGCATGCTTAGTCATTTAATCAGTTTGAACCAATGAGCGATTCATTGCAGATTTGGCTCATTTTGAATGAAACATTTCAGTAAGTGAACGAGCTCAGCTCACTCTTCAGATGGAGATAAAGCCGGCAGCAATGGTTGCTAGGACCTACGTAAGGATCTGCTGCAGGCAGTAATGGCTTACTCAGCCCTGCTATAGCTGAAAGAAGATGCACATTTACAACCAGCAGGTCTTTTACACCAGTACAATCACATCACCACTGTGGAGGGTACAAATGAATGCGTCCATGGACACTTAAAGTAATACTTTCCTGATACTAAGTTCAGGAAACTGGGAGAAATCAGCAGAAGTTTGAATAAAGTAGCACACCTTCAGAGGCAGTGCAGCAACTGATAGCACAGCTGAAAAATTTCAGGGAGGTGCACCAGGCAGATTGTGGAAGATGGGCTAAATAAAATGCTAAGCGAAAGATGACAGGTCTTTTCTGGAAAGGTCAGGAAGCTAAGAATAAACCACTCTTTTTGTGAAGAGGAAAACAGAGCTAGGGAAATTGGTGTGAAAAAGAGAGGATGAAGAGCTAGAGAAAGTGCATGCTATTTTCCAGTTTCTTCAGAGACAGAATTTTGTGCTGTACACATTTTATAGCTTTGCTTGAAATAGTTCCCTGGAGTCTGGGTTGAAAAACTGAAGGCACGTGTTTCAATGCAAAATGAATATGAAATATTATTGCCTTGTAATTGAAAGAAAATATATTAATTACGGTGCAAGTAATAAAAAAAAAATTAATTAAACATTCTATTTTTTTGAGACATATATGTAAAATATGGGTACAGAATAATCTGATTGCAAGCATTTTCAAATTATTGGGCTGAGCTGTTAGTGACATAGGATGCGTAATTTTCATACTATAAAGGAGTGTTGTCACTGTGGTCTCCATCCTTTTACTTTAATGTCTCTTGTGTAATGATAAACAAAGATTCAAAGACGACACCAGCACTGCTGAAATGTACAATATGGGTGTCTAATATAATTATAATTAACAGTTTCCATTCATTTGCAGGATATACCCTGATGGCATTGCTCAAGAGAGGGGAAGCATTAGTGGTAATTATGCTTTGAATTTATAATGTTGGATTGAAGTGATGGCTCCTGACAAAACCAGAAATAAAAGAATGGGTGTTTCGAATGCTGTATCAACAGTGCCATCTAACGGCTTCTACAGAGAATCACAAGTTAGTCGCGAATTAAAATACCTCAGATTCATGAATCAAGCTCTTGTATTTGTTATGGTGATTGAATATAGGTAGTGTCTCTCTCATTTTAAAAATAATAACTTACTTGTCTTTCTTTTTTTTCAAAGGAGTAATGTTAAGACTTTGTACTTGTTCTGAATTTGATTGTAAGCAATGAAATTTAGTTTATCTTTGGATGACAGGGGCAGTTAAAACTGTCGCGGAAATGTACTTGACTTCAGAAATTGGGCTTTGCCCAGGGACAAGGTACAAAGTAGTGCATATGCTGGAGGGAAGTGAAAAGCTAAAGGAGACAACAGACTGCATGATCACAGGAATTTCTACATTAAATCACAAAATGGGTCTGCATGTTTACTACCTTGTACTTAACGAATATTCCAGAAGTGTGTTGAAGACTGCTTAAAAAAAGGAAGTAGTAAATAACTAACTCACCAACAGTGTCATTCTATCAGGTTCTGTTTTATTTTTGTGGTACATCTTGTAGTTTGAGATAGTCTTATTATTACTGTTTTTTCACATCCTGCCAATGCTGCTGCTTCTGAAACTGACTTTCAACCAGTAAACAGGACACTGAGTACAAAAGTTTCTTATTTGCATGGTCTAAACCTGATGTTCTTTAAGCCCATTGGAGTCCAACAATTCTTACTCTGCTTTTTTTTTTTCTTAAGTTCTCTTATTTCCAATTATGTAACTTTTCTTTTACAGACATCCTTATTGTATTTCTAGGGTTTTTCACCAGTTGTTTTAAATCTTTTTTTCTTTCTGCTATTTCTTTTCAAAAAAGTAATGTGGCATAAACAAAATACATAATTCTATCCGATTAGGTAAAATCGGAGTATGCTTTACAGCTCTGTTTTGTGGTCTCGTTTTCCACTTAGCTGAAATGGAACAAAGCATAAGACAGTTTCAAGTGAGTTCAAAGGGATGCAAGCTAAGACGGAAAGATCTATAGGAAAAGATCTAGATGCAGTAGACCTGCACGAAAAACCAAATGAAATAAAAGTGAGCTAAGTTTGTCTTTTGGTTAGAAGAACTTCTGCTCCTAAAAGTCAGTGGGGATTAGGATCTTAAAGCACTTTTGGGGAAAGAACAAAAAAAAAAAAAAGATCTGCTGATTTTTAGCTATATCTCAACAAGAATGTTTCAAATTAAACACATATATGGACCAGAGTTTTCCATCTTTGCTTTTCAGAGTGATATGATGATGTTGAAAGTTGAGCTGCTATTACAGGGCTCTCAGTTCTTTAAAATCCAAATGACACAAGAGGGAAAGTGTAGAACCTCTTTCTCTGCCTGCCTTAGCCCTGTAATGGCTCACTTAAAGCCTTGATAAAAGACAGAGAAAACCAAGTACTTTAGGCTGAATTATTATTAAATTAGATATTTTACTTGGATAGGAAAAGCAATTTGAAAACCCATATAAATGTTTTGCAGAAATGTTCACTAAGATAAGTGTCCAGAAGGCTCAAAATACCACATGGGTAATAAGCTATCTACAGGCTCTTTGTGAAACAAAGTACATCTTCCAGTAGAACATATTTTTCCAAGGTTAGCTGCTCAGGACTTAATGAAATGAAACATGTAATTTAGAAGCATGAACATGGTTTCATCTAGTTTCACTCATGATAAACAACATAGTATAATAGTCACCATGGAGATACCTTTTTCTGCTTTATGCTTACAGCATATTCTCAGCCTTCAGTATCTGCTTCAGAGGACTTGATGGAGCAGGCTAAATTTATGATTGCCACCTGGTGGCTAGAAAAGAAAATAATTGGGTTTTGGAAGCTCCAGGATTATTAAGAAATAGCAGTTCTGAAGGTGTTTTAGTAGAAAAAGCATTTCTGGAGATTCAGGTGGTATCCTGTAGAAAAGCCATCTGAAATTATGCAGAGAAAAGTATGCAAAATTTTAATTCATTCTTTGCCTTACGTTTCATTTTTTAAAGACTATTTAGATGTTAAAAGAGGAAATGATACATTAAACATAGGAGCTGAGATTTGGTCAGTACATCATTCATGAGAGGTTCCCTGAACTGTCTTCCATCAGCATACACGGACAGTTTTTTCTTAACAGCTGGAATTTGTTTGGAATGATGCTTACTTATAAACAGTAGCACTGTTTACAAACAGTCAAAACCAACAACAAACCCCCTGCTAAGTTCATTTCCTGCATTTGTTGTTTGTCCTACATTTACAATTAGATTCTAGGAGAATGAGAATATAGCATAGAAATAACAATCAGAGCAAGCAGAGAGCATATGTTCTCAAGATTTAAAATGATGGGTTCCAAATCTCCCTTCTGGTTTATGATGGACTTAGTATTATTGACTGTTCAGACTTACTGTAATGAAAAAGTAAAGCAAATTGCATTATGAAGCCACCAGCAAATGCTCAAATAACGGGCTAATGGTACTTTAAAGTAAATTCATGATTCTAGAATCACTATGCCATTTGAAAATAAAACTGGCTAGAATTTTTTTCTCCCTGTGCTTAAGAAAAAAAAAAAAAAAAAAAGAGTATTTGAATAAAGAAAAGTCCTGATGCAAACTAAAATTTTGGGATTCGGAAATCCTGTGCCTCATGGTGCATGAAACATTTGACTTTGGTTCCTCTTTTCTGGGCCAGGTGTCCTTAGCAGGCACATTCCTGGAGGATCACCTTTTGGAAAGAGGAGGTAATGAGTCATGAAGTAACTGGATGTGATGGATGATGTGAAATGTATTACAGCAAGATATTAAGACTTGGAGAAGGAAAATGATATGAAGCAAGCAAACTTATCTGTCTTTTGACTACGTCATTCTTGTTTCCAGGCTCTCTTTTTCTGTCCCCATTAATTTGGAACTGGAAACATGTCACAGATGGTGGGAAAAGAACAAAAAGAACAGGCGAACAGTGCCCACTAGTCTGAAAGGGAAGGTATTTACCAGAAAGATGCAGATCTAGGCCACAGGAAGAACTTGAGCCACCATCACCAGCATGCTGAATACTTTTAAACCACTTTATTGAAAAAAGTGTGAAAGTGTGCAGTAATGCAAGTAGAGAAAGAAGAAAGACAGGAAAAAAAATGGAATTAACTTTTTCCTCAGTAATATCATAGTGCTTGCTAAATCTACTCTCCCTCATTTCAGTTCAGTCCTTGCGCATTTGGAGAAAAAAAGCATGTATACCTCCCATAAGCAAAGGAATTACATTTTATATTCTTGCATATATTCTTCTTGCAGTGTTGCATATGGTATCCATATCCTGGAGAGAAAATTGCTTTAAGAATTTGGAATTATTATGGATATGGAGAGTATGGAAGTTTTATATTTCCTCTACCTTAAAAAGTTTTCTTAGAATGTTTGTATTCAATGAAGAACGTAATTTTCCAACATATTTTATAAAGCCTGTTTACCTGACTCAGAGCTCTAGATTTGCTGTACAGCTGGTAGGAGGTGTCAGCTAGGCACTGCAGTTTGCATTAAATTCATTTGTTTGTTTAATGCACTATGCTTATAATGGATTTATCCATACATTTTATTTAGGGTAGAAATTTATTTGTTCAGTTTTAAAATTTGACACTTCAGGGACATCTCTTAAGGAGTGAAATGAGATCTGAGTTATAAATGAGACAGAATATCAACACTTAAATGGGAATTTTGATTACCAGAATATCAGCAAAGAGGAGGTTGTTTAGCTGTAGGTCTTTAATTTAATCACACACAGTACAGGACCTGGTAGAGAAATTCAATGTTAAGCTTCTAAATGCTAAGCATTATTAAGAATGAGAATGTTCAGGCCCTATGAAACATTTGTTTCATTTCCATCTTTGCTTTAAACAAAATACCGTGTAAGTTCAAAGGCAGGATAGATTTGTGTTACTGCTCTGGCTGAAGATGAAGAAACAATTCATAACTGCTTTCCTATGGGTAAATTTTGCACCAAATTCTGTTCTTCTGGAAAATATATCATCAACACCAATGACACCTCACGCAGTTATGATAACCAGAAAAAAACCTACCATGAACCCATGAAACTCATGCAATCTGTAAAGCCTCTATCGAACAGCTGTGAAACTACTTCTTGACTGTAGAAGGATTCTTCTTGCTCACTATGCCAGCCGCTTAAGTAACCTAAAATTGCCTACACACAGGAGAAGAAATTCAAAGTGTTACTGATGACAAGAACCAGATACTGGGATTAGGAAGGTAAAAAGTTTCAGCATGGTTTATTGCAGACAACTCAGAGTAACTGATACTATTGTGTTCTGTCAAAATCAGCGGGAGTAAGTGTACAACTGAGTTAGGGATTAGCAGCCCCAATGCCCTTTATTTTACATTTCCCTAAAACATGAGATGAACTCCCAGTTTTCTGAAGTCACATGAGGCTACACTGACTGTGACATGGCTTCAATGTATCATTTGACATTTCAAAACACTTGGGGTTTTGATGCAGTTCTTAGTACATGTTCTGCTGTTTTGCAAGACTGATTTTTACAGCTCTGTGTGGAAGACTTGAATTTCTGTAATGCAATCACAATCATAAGTGACCTTGAAGAAAACATATAATTGCATAATTTTTTTTATAAACTAGGAATACACAGTGCTCTACTAAATAATATAAAAGAAGACATTTGATTTGAAATTGACACTGATTGTTCCCTGTAGGAATACAACGGTATGTATAATAAAGTTAACGTTGACAAGAAAGGTGTATTTCTCATATTGCATAACTTGGATCCTTCAAAGATAAGTTTATTATGATTCCTTGGTATTGACTTCACCCAATTTTTACAATAGCACTACAATAGTTTTTCCAGAGTAATCTGGAAATTTAGTTTTAGTAGCAGCAGAGGATGTCTTTAAAAGAGTGAACTAAAAAAAACCAGCAATGAAACAAACAAACCCTGAAACAATAAACCCCTCGGAAATTCCAAATAATTTTTATAATGACAAAAAATCCCCAACAATCCAAGCCTATATTCTTGAATCAGCTTCTGGTTTGTTTGGGAAATTTTGTCCGTCACTGTTAATGTGCCAGACACAGACTTCCACTTGCCTTTTATTGCTACACAATGAAAGACAAATTGTATTATCAGATTTCATACAGGTCAGTGTGCCTTTGCCTGTCTATAGTACTCCTCCTGCTGTCTGACAGCATATCCCTGTACTGCATTCAGCTGTACCTCCAGTTTTAGCTGTTTCTGAAATCTGTGTGTTGTTCTGAATTTAAGATTTCTTTAGAGTCCCTGATTGGTTCACTGGGAGGGGGGAAAGCCTCTACTCAAAAGCCTACAGAGAATCCAGAGAAGAATTCTATCATAGGAGAGAATGTAAGTCATAAAATATTTGCCAAAGGATTTTTTTTCCCACCCTACCCCCTATATGAGAAATCAAGATACAGATCACACAAACCCTGTAAAAAACATATATGTTCTATGGATCTTCAGTAGCAGGAAGAATTGAGTCTCTTCTTATCAGGACATGAAAGGTGGATGTCTCATAATTGGAAGTGTTCAAGGTCATGTTGCACATGACTTTGAACAACATGACCTAGTGAGGTCACTTCCAACCCAAACCATTCTATGATTCTATGAAATGCTCAGGGGATATTAAGCAAGAAGCCATAGTAAGCAAGAAGGCATGGAAGAGGACTGGATAAGCTAAGTGGGTAGAAATGATAAACGCATGCTTGAGAAACTCTTTGCATGCTTGGTCTGGTAAATATATTTACTTTGGAAGAACAGAGTCCATCACTTTCAGTCTACAGACTAGTATAGTCTTGTGAAGCTTTATTAATAAAAGTGGAACAGCTCAACCTTAAACTAAAAGACGGAAAATATGTTATAAAGAAAAAAAAAAGACAGGGTTCTTGAAATAACATTACATATAGATCAAAAGCTTGATGAGTTTTACTTTGGTTTACACATACTCCATTTCCTTCTTCTCGTTCCCATGTGAATAATGGTCAGCCAGAGAAAACATTTTGTTCTGTGTTCCAAATGTTTTTTTTTCAAATAGAAACCACGCTTAACTCTCAGTTACTTTATGCCCGATGATATTGCACACATAAAGTGAAACCTTGATGTTCTTGTAGCCAGCAAGAGTTTGACCATAAGTTTGAAACAAAATTGAAGCCTCATGTCTCCTCCTTGGAAGCCAGTGGACTAATGACAAACTGGCATTGCTGGTCCACTGGGCTTAATCTACTGAAACAGTGAAATTACTCTCATTCACAATGTCTGAAGCTATTAATGGCTGAGAAAATCTGTCTCCAGACTATTCTGATATGCAAAAGGAGTTTGTAGTAAATCTGTATGTTGACATAGGAGTCATGGTGAACTTCATTCACCTATTGCATGTACCTACCTGTGTGAGCAAGTGGTTGGAACAAAAAAGCTGGTGGGTGTGAAGGGGTGAGTAGAGATATCAGATAGGTTACAGGACTGTACGGAAATGGTGAGACTTTTGGCTTATTTTCTCTCCATATTTACAGCTCAGATGATTGTTAAGATAGAGTTTTTATTTTTGCCTGACCTTTGCACAGTACCTTATGCCAGCTCCATGGTATCTTGGCTCATCTAATCAGGAGGCTGAACACTGATTTTCACAAATGTGTTGCCATCATATACTGTCAACCGAAATAGTTACTAAAACATTTGAAATCTGAATTGTAAATGTCTATCTACTTACCTCTTTGAACTGTTATTTTTTTTTTATCAATCCCTTTTGAGAATAAAATGCTTGCATGACCAGACAAATATCTAATATCACTTATTAATTCAGATCCTTGTTATAAACTACTGAATATCCCATAGGTAATAAATAAACATGTATTTCTGTAGGTTCCACACCATTGAAATTTGATATACACATGATATAAAATTAAATGCTTTTCTTTTATGGGTATTATTTTTCTTTTCTTCTGATTTTTGTTCCCCTCATAAGAAATCTTAGATGAACATCTGTAAAGTGCTGGTGCTGTTATATGGTACAATCTGGAAAACTAGTTGACTATGAGGTAATTACTTTGATCTTTATATTTTTTCAGAAAATTTTTTTTACAGAGGTAGCGGCAGTCTAGGTCAGAACACATTATTTTCTTTTTTGTTTTGTTTTGTTTTTTTTGTCTGTTTTTCTCTTGAAGAAAGGAAAGAAAGTTAAAATTTTAAAAGAAATGTTTAAATAATGTTTTTTTAAAAAAATAATCAACCCAAAGGAAAAAAAAAAAAAAAAAAAACAACAAAAAAAGTCTTGGGTTTAATTTTATTCATAAATCCCTAGGACCAAAAAGTCAGACTCACTGTTTGCATCTTTAAATTTATTCTTAGTAGAGCATTATTTTTAGTATTTTTTTCACAATCTCCAACAGTTTCTCCTGCCATTTTGAAAACAAGTTTTTCTGTGAGTCGTTGTAATAAATTATTTCATCAAAGTTCTCTGTAAAAAATTAAAGATAGCATTAGTTGCTTAACTAAAGTTGCGATAATAATACAATATTGAATATATTATTACAATTTACAGGGTTTTTGTTTTGTTTTGTTTTGTTGGTTGGGTTTTTTTGGGGTTTTGTTTGTTTGTTTGTTTGTTTATTTCTGACAGGACCATATAGCCCTCTTTTCAACACTAAGAATCATAGGACATTCCGTATAGCTAAAAAACATTGATGCCAGTTTAGCCCATTTTAAATAAAATCCAGTCCTTAACTCTGAAGACAGAAGGAAAAGAAAAAGGAAACAAGATTAAACACAGATAATTAAATTTGTTTCTAACATGAGCTTCCTGTTCATACAATTTGGGAATAACAGAAGACTAGTATAATTTTAATTGCAAATCTGTTAACATAAGCATGCAATTTGTAGCTGCATAGTTCAATCTGAATTTCTAAGAGGCCAAAAATCTGATTTTGAACAAAAGAAAGGAAAACAAACAAAAGAAACCAAGCAGCTTCTGAAGAACTACATAAGTTGTCATTAGGGGTTAATAATAAAAAATGCAATTAATATAATTCTTAACTCAATTTTCACTTGTAGGAGTGAAAATTTTGTCAATTGTTTTAAATATTTTTTCTTGTATTTATAATCCTGTGTAAGTTTTTGCATATTCAAACCCTGAATGAAGCTTGTTAGGATTCAGAAAAACAAAGGTCTATCAAATCAAAGCTCAAAGCTTTGGCTCAACATGACGTTTGCATAGAGCAGCAGTTAATTATTTGACCTACCATTTGGACAAACTTTTGGATTTCATTCAGCTGTTCACATGCTTATTTATCTTATCCTTGTGAGTTTATATGGGCTGAAAGGGACCTTGGGCTTTCCAAATCCTCCCTGAACTCAGTGGAAGGACTTGCAGTGCAACTGGCAGGTGTTGATCCATGGCATTAATCCTAGTACCATCTAAATGAAAAGCACGAGTTCCACTGAATTCAGTGGACCTGTGGACTAGTGATAGATAGGAAACTGATGGGAGAATATCCCTCTGTGAATGAAAAAATAAATCCTTTTTTTGTTTGTTTCCTTCTTTTTTTTTTTTTTTTTTTTGTGTTTCCTGCATGTGTAGCAAATATAAAGTAGGAGAGCTTTACATCTTATCAAATGCATTTTATTTTTAAGAGGGTTAATAAGGAAAATATGTCCTGGGTCAGACTGTTGACTCACTCAGAGAAAGGGAAAGGTGGAAAGGTGGAGGGAAGGAAAGAATGGGAAAAAGAAAAGAAAATTTTTCTCTCTCATTTGTTTTTAGTGGTCTTCAAAACCCACGAAATCTAGTGACTATTTTTCCCATTGGTCACAGGTCTGATATCTTCCAACTCAAGTAGCTGCTCTGCTTTCTTTTCAGAGTTTTCCTAGAAAGCTGATTAGTAGCTGATAAATAGTTAAGTACCACTACCACATAGGAACTTGGTCCTGTAAAGCGCTAGGTGCTCTTCCCCATCAAATGCAATAACTAGAACTGAGCTCACTTGGTTGAAATCCTGTATTCCCTGTGCAAATTATAATAAATGCCATCAAAATTAGCTAAAGCTACCAAATTATTGACTGCTTAATATGTAATCTGTCAGCATTCCTCAGAGGAGGAAAAGAGCATTTCTCTCCCACATGTGTGCAGTAACCAGACCTTGCATGTTCTTATTAGGCCAATTAACAGTTCATTCATTTGTGTCCACTGGAGCAACACCAGAAAAGAAATAAAGATACTTCTTTCTCTTTCTCATTCAGCAAAAAGTAGCCTGCTGATCAGGGAGAGGACAGATGTGCATTCACAGGAAACCTAGTCACTTCATTCTAGCTGGTATGGGGTTATCACTTCATCCTCCATCCGTATTTCATGAAAAAAAAAAGGTGATGTAGGAGTCTAAACCTAGCAAAAACTCCAAAAATATGAATCCCAGGTGGACATAGGTGTATTCTATGCTCAGAGATGCTCAGAGAATAATTCTGAGAGAGCAGAGCTAAAGTAAGACTGTCCTGTTCAGTGTAGACCACTGGCTTATGTAGTATCTGCCTCATTAGGTTCTATTTCTTTATCACCAACTGCTATTGTGTATTACACTTCATCCAGCGTAATTGAGAGGTCTATATTTACCATTTCTAAGACACATCAGGGTTTGGTGCTGCAATGCTCAGTGTTGTCATGACTAAAGATACATTCAAATAAATCTTGCAGTGGTGTATGGAAACATTATTTCCCTCTGCTGCCTGCTTTATCCCTCTGACAGATGCTACCTCCCTTGTTTAATCCTCCCACTACTAGAGACTCAATGGAAAGGTATGTGTGCCTGCTTTACAGATGTCCTGGTTGGCAGTCTGGTCTTCCCTCAGATGCTGCTCATTTTGCACTGTAGTGGACATCACATCCTCTTTTCTGCTTATCATACTCTGAGACAATATATTCTGGCAATATCAGACAGGGGGGCGGCTGGAAGGGTAGTGTCTGAACTGCTGCAGAGAGAGTTTAACAGCAATTTGTTGTCAAACCTCTTGTCCCTTCTGCTGAGATAGTCCCTAGTGTGAGAAATGAAGATATATGCAGCTGGTAAAATCTTCAACCTTACTCAGAGGGCTGGTTAGAAAGCATGCCTATCATTTTAATCCTCCCTCAGTTCGGAGAGTTCAGCGCATCTACTGTATTTAAAGCACACTAGTGGTTGTTCTGATCTTTATAATGGGGCCTGATTGAGGCTGAAGGTGTAAGCAGGGCAAGCACAGTCCCCTCTCAAGAGGAAATTGTGTCGCTTTGTGTATCCAAGAGACAAATGTAGTGTTACGAGAATGAGAGACTAGAGACTCAACTGAAGTGCTGAAGCTTAGTCTGTACTTTGAACAGAAGCCCTTAGGACTCACAGCTGAGACTTCCTCTACTACACTGGAACTGCTGGAATGGGGTATGTTCTAGGAACTTACTGTGGAAATCAAGGATTTGAATGAAAAATTCAGAAGGATCATAACTAAGCTTATAGAAGACTGGATGGTGGAATGAACAACCAAATTACTCCTTTCTCCCAAATTTTTTACTTTTCATACTACAAAATATATTTCTGGTGCTGAAATTCTACCTGGAAATCCACATTCCATAGTAAGAAATATAAATACAATAATTTTGCCCTATTTATTTTATAGGTCTCATCCTTTGGTGCTTTTACTCTACAGTATGCTGTATTCGTAATAATTGTGGAAAACATATATATGGTTCAAACTTAAACAGCGGAAGTTTAGATTGGATGTAAAGAAGAAATTCCTTACAGTAAGGGTGGTGAGGCACTGGAATGGGTTGCCCAGGGAAGTTGTGAATGCTCCATCACTGGTGGTGTTCAAGGCTGG